>CM074504.1:26770107-26807028 GCA_037389245.1 Oryzias sinensis
CCCCCCCCCCCCCTTCTGGTTACAATCATAGGTAGGGAGGCGGAGCGATCCCGTGACCGATACGACAAAGCCACAGCAAAGCTCCACAACCTTCACAACCAGTACGTGTTGGCAGTGTGCGGCGCTCGCATACAACAAGATGAGCATCAGCGCCACGCCGCACCAGCGCTGCTGGACGCACTACAGAGGATGCAGGAGGACATGACACTTGCCCTGTACGTCACATGACAACACCCAAAAGTACTACAGAGTAATCATACTCTGCAACAGGGTGGACCTGTGTTCTGTCAGTGAAAGACCTTTGCTGTCACTGCAGTAAAAGTATTCTGGAGGAGTACTGTCAGATCAGCAGTCTGCTGACGGAGGACATCGTCAGAGTCCATCAGGAGATCTCGGAGGCCGTGCAGCAGATCGATCCTCTGGCTGAGTACCAGCACTTCATTGATGCCTACAGGTCAGTGGTTCTTCTGTGTTTTCTAGTCCAAACAAAACTAGTAAATCTGCTTTTTCACTTTCTAAAATTCAAAAGAAAATATTGAATTTTTCATCAGTTTCCTGTTTTATTTTGAGAAATGAAAACGCAGAAGCGTGAAAGAGGATTCAAACCATAGGACTCAATTAACTTTAGTGATGGTTATTGCTTTAAGATAAATTTTGGATGTTTTCATGGTTGAAAGGTATATTTGCCGTAGTTTACAGAGACGTTTGTGAGGAAAAACAGCTCTGATGCAGGAAGGCTTTATTACAGACTATAAAGCTCATCTTGTATTTAAAATGTGTGTCTTATAACAAATAAAGTGGTTTCTGAGAGTGTGCATTAAGTCTTCAACTCTAATTTAAGATGAGACGATCACCCGGATTTTCTGACTAAAATCATTAAAGTTGTTCTTTTCGATTACAATGACAGTTTTTCTGAATGAACTTTGGATCTTCTTCACATTGTCCTTCCACTGTCTTCTTCTTTGCCTGTCAAGTGCTTCCTTAAGGGGCGCCACAACAAATCATCCTCCTCCATTTATCCTTCTCCGCATCTTTCTCATTTACACCACCCTCCCTCGTGTCCTCCTTCATCCATAAACCTCCTCTTTGGTCTTCCTCTAGACCAAACTACGGCCCGCGGGCTGGATCCGGCCCGCCTTCATGTTTGGTCCGGCCCACTGAACAATATCAGAGACCCATATTTATTCATTTTTTTTATCTGGCCACACATCAAGACGTGACATTTTCTTCCCCCCTGATCTCCAACCTGAAAGCCTCTCAAATCTCTATCAAACAGAACTGAAGACAGTCTCTCCTTTCTACGTCAGTTCATCTTTCCCGGTTTAAATCATTCTTTTAGAGCGATTATGCTGCCTTTGTTTAAACAGCACCCTGTTTTGTGTCCTGATTGGCTGAAGACCCTGTCAATCAATCTCCTCAGTCCGTGCCGTCTTTGTGTCTCCTGTACAGCGGAACGCGTTACGCGGAGCTCTTCAGATCAGAAATCTGTGATCAGATCTTTGTTTTCATTCTAAGATCCTGCATCTAATTTCTAGGAAAGTTTGAGAATTTAAACAGAAAAGTGTAAAATGTTCATGTTTGTGTGAGAAAAGTGTATTTATGCAGTGAGGAGGTTTGATGCCATGATAAAAGAAACGTCTGTAAACAATCATTATCTGTGGATTTCACTGATCACAGTTATTTTTAGAACGTAACTCCTGCAATACACAAGGGAGCTCTGTTCTGGTGAAAAGGTAACAGAAATATGATTAGCTGCAGCAGAAGACGTAGAAATGAGCTTTTCCAGTGTTAGTGGATGAGAAACAGACGTGATGGACACAGCTGCTCAATTGTAGCACAAACTTAGACGAGTGATGAGCTGCAGCCTCAAAGTATTTATTAGGGTTATGACGGGTGAGGATCCACTATTTATTAATTAATTTATTTTTTTATGTATCAGTATAATTTTTCTGTAATAATTGTCTTAGAGAGTGTTATTTTGGTCATTGTTTTATTTCATAAATAATGTTATTTATTTTATTAAAAGGATCGAGAATGAACAAAACTTTATTCATAGCCCTTACAACACATTGAAGGAACCAAAGGGCTTCACAATAAAAAAGAGATATAAAATGGGAACAAAAGTTTTAAACTAAGCCTAGAATATTCTGTTTTAGAATATCATTTTCAATCCATATGTTTTCATCTACATTCCATGTTTTATCATTCTCACTCCACACATCTGCTCCTGGTCCGGCCCTTCTATTGAATTTTAGAACCCAATGTGGCCCCCAGTTAGAATAATTGCCCCCCCCTGCTCTATACCATGGCGGCTCATTCCTGGTCCTGGAGATCTACCAGTCTGCCTGTTTTCTAGCTCTCCCTGCACTGCTAGCTGCTGATTACCTCAACCAGAATGTAGAGACATCTGATTGAGCCAATCAGCAGCTAGCAGGGCTTGGAGATGTGGCAAACAGTCAAGATGGTAGATCTCAGAACCAGGAATGAGCAGCCCTCCTCTAGGCCTCTTTACTGGTAGCTCCAACCTCAGCATCCTTTTACCAACATCATCACGGTTCCTCCAATCTATCTCCTTCTGCTTTCCTGCATTGATCTTCAGAACATCGACCATGTTCCTTGTCCATCAGATCTTCAGAGTTTCCCTTCCATCTTTCCCTCACTCTTTTAGAACCTGTCAACACATCCTTCTATCTCTGTTTCTCTGACCCACCTGTACAGATCCATCTCTCCCTCCTTTGAGTCCAACCTGTTATTCAGGTCCTTACATACCCTTTGTGTGACCTTTGCCACCTCCACCTCCACCAGTCTCCATGATCACTTAAGCTGTAGCTGTCCAGTCATCTTGAAGAACCTCCTGATCTCCTAAAGTCTGTTTTGCCTTCTCCAAAAGCCACACAGAACTCATTTATCTTCATCTTACACCACTTGGTCCACATTATCTTTCTCACCATCATAGTCATCCTCACACCACCATTCTCTGCTGTCTGGTGACACGTTTACTAGTCTCCACTTTGTAGATGTCTTTGAATACTTCAAAAGTAAACAATGAAGTACTTTAACATTTTCAATTCATCTTTTATCAGAGGTGTTTTGTATTTTAATTTTAGTATTACAGCAGAGTACCTTATAGGGATGTCCCGATCCAATCATATGATCTTAATCGAGCCCGACTGATTGGCTGATGACTCAATCGAAAATCGGATGTTGTAGCCCGATCAGTATCAGACATTTGATTTATTTTATTATGATCCGCGCTTTAAATTTCAAGCTTATTATTCCAGATAAATGCTCTACTAGAAGTCTGTATATCATGAACAGATCACAACACTTAATTGCAGCACCAGTTTGAGCAGGAGGCGCACAAAAACAGCTAAGCTGGTGAAATACTCAGATTCAGACTGCCGGGACCAGTATCTCTTTTAAGAGACACTTTGAAGAGGCAGCAAGTGTCTCTATTGGGTTGTCTTAACAATAACAACGACATGCAAAGACATTTTAACAAAACAATTGTTGAGAGTAGCGCCCCATGCTCCCGACACACAGCAGTGAGATGCTACTGCCGGGGAAAAGGAGATTTAACCCCTTAAGACCCCATCCTTTTTTCATTTTTCTTTGACAGAGACCCAGTTAAGCAGAATTAGCTACTGAAATAACCCAAAATGTGATGTCCATGCATGTTGATGCCAGGTCTTGAAAATAAAGAATCCTATATTCTCTAAAAAACAACCCTAACTGATAAATCTTTCTATTAATATGAGCTAGTCATGAATACTCGTCATCATATTTATGCTACAAACAATTTTAAAAGAAGGTAATCATTTATATTTGTGTTTTTATGGAGATATGAATAATATTTGATCAAAAATGTTATTCTGAAGATAGTATCACTACCGTCACCACACTTACTCCACATGACTAATTATTACCAGTTTTTACTAGGTAATTGTTACTATTTTTTTGAAATGATAATTGGAATATTCTTACTTGATTGTTAAAGTTGGATTTAAAAATTGCACTGTTTAAGCACTAAATGATAAAGGTTAATAAAACAAAAATAGGGGAAAAACCCAGATCTTTTCATTCAATTTGTTCATTTTTATTGAATGAGTTACGAACGTATCGGATCGGGACTCGGTATCGGGAGTTACTCAAAATCAAATGACTCTGAATCAGATCGCCCCCAAAAAAATGATCGGGACATTCCTAGTACTTGCTCCACTTTACTGAACAATGTGTGGACTTGATGGTTGAAAATTTTACCCCAACATCCTCAAGTTCCATTCAGAAGGTGACCTCATGTTTCAGATAAGATGAGATCAAGATACTTTATTGATCCCGGCCTGGGGAATGTGGTTGTTGCAGCAACAGTGTACAGGCTCGACTAACAAAACAGACTATCGGTAAAAAACGAAAACCAGGCAAGCAATCAGTCTGCTCCAAACAGCTGTTAGAAGACCAAGGATCAAATGATCAATTATATTTACCTGAACATTGCCAATTTAAACAAAACAAAAAAGGGTGAATTTCATTGTTTAAACTTTGACAAACAAGTTTTTCAAATTAAACCAAAAAAAAAAAAACCAGTAACTCCACAATTTGTGGAAAGAAGTGCTGCTGTCATTATGGTTACTTTGGTCAGGTCCCCGGAGATGCCAGAGGTGAACGTAGAGTTTGACCCATCCTTGTTGGATGAAACGGACAACATCTCAGCCAACGAGATCCTGTGGAATACTCTGACGGCCGACAACCTCCAGTCCATGTGAGCTCCTTCACAAACAGCTGTGTTTACTGGCCTTTCAAATTAAAAGCCTGTAACAGGGTCCATATTTCTGTTTCTTCCAGTTCAGTCTGTAACTTATTAAAAGGCCTATATCATGCTTCTTTAAGCCTTTCACAGTAAATTATATCCACGTTACCATATATATTTGGTAGTACATATATTAACTTTGGCACACTAAAAGAACATGTTTTTAATGAAACGAGTTATTTTCACAGCTCATTTACCAACCCAGAAGTAAGACAACTCGATCTCTGAGGCTCCGCCTTTCTGTCCGTGTGAGTGTCGCCCATTTCATGACATCATCCTAGAGCCGGCAGTGTGTCTGCATTTCGCCCATAAACACAATCAACATCTGAACTTTTGCAAAGATGAACGTACATATCGTTCATATGAAATGAAAGTGTTAAGCTGATCACCGCTATCTCCACTGAGAAAGTGGGCGTGTGTTTTAGCCTGCGGGCGGGGCTGGCAGTGCAGACTCTTCCTGGAAGGGGCTGTTCTTCACTTTGTGGTGTCACAATGTCAGGATCAACTCGTTTTCATGGATTGGGAGGGGCTGGTGCTCAGAGCAGGTTTTTAAAGGAATACTCAGAAATGTGTGAAAGGATAAAAAAACCACTTTGTTTTTTTTTTGTCAGGATTGAACATTATAAAACACTTAAATCTCAGAAGGTTCATTTAGCATGATATAGGCCTTTTAAATGATTCAGGTTTTTCCTTCGTAGCCCTTGAGAACACTGTCAACTTAAATGTGTCTTTATTTAATATGGACTTGTGGACTATGCAGGTTATCATCAGCAACAGAGGAGTTGGTGCTGACTCAGCAGAATCTTCAAACAAAGGCGGCGTTGGCAGATGAACTTGAAGCTAAAATCCAGACAAGTCAGGAAAATACAGAAAGGAAGAGCGAGTGAGTCAGAGCAAGCTGAATCAAGCGTTTCTTCCTGTGGCCCTCACTGTTTTTATCTTTTTTAAATTGTTTTTGGGTCTTTTCCATCCCAGCTGTGTCCTGCTGCTCAGCCAGAAACTTTCCCTCCTTGAGCTTCGGCACACGGTCCAGTCCCTGCGTGGCTCGGAGGCCCGCCTTCTTTCTCAGAAAGCCCTCTTAGATGCCAAAATGGCTGTTGCCTCCCCTCCGCCTCCACCTGCTCCCCTCGCTTTGCAGTATGAGGATGACACTCGCTCTGTCGGATCCACGGTGAGGATGGGACTGTGGGGTCGATAGCAGGTGGAGCCCTGACTGCTTGGCTGGCAGAAAAAGTCCCACTTTTACAATAAAGGCTTTTCTGCTTCAGTAAATGTTAAAAACTTTGACTTATTTGATCTTTGTGTCAGGATAAAACCAGGGAGAAGAGCTCACGCTTTGACACACTGCGCTCTCTGGCGGGGATGATCCGATCTCCTAAAGCTATGCTGGGATCCTCTTCATCAGTAAGATGCTCAACAAGAAGCCCTTTTGTCTGTGTAAACCTGCCCCCTCTCTTCCTAAATCCATTTGTGTCCAAACTTGTTTTTCTGGTTGTATAATTATTTTGGTAGTATAGTATAATTCCCGCTTTGTTGGATCAATAAAGTTTTGTTTTATTCCATTCCATAATGTTGGTAGAAAAGTGGAATTTTGGATCTGGTTTTGTGGTAGAAGAGCGCGTTACAAATTATTGATTTTTCTAAATCCTCAAATGACAGTCAGCATTATTTTCAAGTCACCAACCATTAGAGTTTATATTAAATGTTAGTGAACAAACCTAAAGATAAGTTTTTGTTTCAAAACTCAAAACCTTTAAAGTCACTGTTCCACATTATTACATCAGAGTTCCACAACAGATTCTAAAGAACTGAAAACGGTCGATTGCTGAATTTGCCGCATCAGGAGGTCAAATTTACTGAAATCCAAAGCTTTTCCAATCAAATACATCTTCATGGGTCAAGTTATATATAGTTATATATATACATAGGAGCAGCTTCACCATGGAGCAGCTGCATCCATTGAAGTTGTGAGTTTTTGGAGAGTTTCTGCTTGAATTTCATTGCAGGATGTCAGAATAGCCTCCCAGAGCTGATGCTTGAATGTGAACTGCCCCCCACCCTCAGAGATATTTGGCTCGAAAATGCTCCAAAGGTTCTCAATAGGGTGGAGGTCAGGTCATTTGTCAGGTCATTGATGAATTGACAGTCTTTGAATATTTTTTTATTTTATAATAATACAGTAAAACAAACAGTAAAACTCTTAGTTTCACTGTATGAAGCCATTATATTTCAAAAAGTTCCAGCTTTAAATTTAATTTGTTTTAATGAAGAGTCAGTTCCAAGCTGAGGTTGCATCAAAAGTTCTTCACACTGAAAAAAAATTAGAGAGAACTTTATTATTAACTTTTTTATGTCCCAGTTCAGTCTTGATTATTCCAACAATCTAGATTATTTTAAATGTATGATCATAGTTTATTTATATCTGAACCTTGAAGGAAGAATGTAGCCCTTTCTGTGACCCCCCTCCCCTGAAGGGGGTAGGTGTGGTTTAAAGTCTGTTCATTTATTTTGTGTTTATTGTGTGTAAACTCTTTTCCTAACCATAAAAGTGGTAACTTTGTTAATTGGTGATCCTCCTGCCAGCAGTTCTTTGAGGTTATCCCAACTTCGGAGCGCCCCCTGGCAGAACAGGAGTGGTATCACGGTGCCATTCCTCGCACCGAGGCCCAGGAACTTCTTCGGCAGCAGGGAGATTTCTTGGTCAGGGAGAGCCACGGCAAACCGGGAGAATATGTCCTGTCTGTGTTTTCTGACGACCAGAGACGTCACTTCATCATCCAGTTCGCTGACGTAGGTGTCACCGCACAGGAAAGATGGCTGCAGCATTACATGCTGGTTAACCGAGCATCTGCTGGATGAAAGGATGAAATGCTGGAGCTACACGTAGCCAGCTCTAGACCTGGATTAAGACTGATTACAATTTCTATCACAACTTTTTCTGGCAGAATCAGTACCGTTTCGAAGGAACGGGCTTCTCCACCATTCCACAGCTGATCGAGCATCACTTCTCCACCAAACAGGTCATAACCAAGAAGTCAGGAGTTGTGCTGCTCAACCCTGTTGTCAAGGTAATCAGTCGGGTATGGTTCAAGTAATGCCAGGTAAAAGATAAAGCTGTGTTTTCTCTGTAGGACAAGAAATGGATCTTAAACCACGAGGATGTGGCTCTGGGAGAGATGCTCGGAAAGGTGACCTCGCCGTTAGTCTCTAAAATTTCAACCTTTCTGCCCCACTGTGTACCATCATGCCCCTCTGCCTTATCTGTTAAAGGGAAACTTTGGGGAGGTGTACAAGGGAATGCTGCAGCGGGACAAAACTCCCGTAGCGGTGAAGACGTGCAAAGAAGACTTGCCTCCTGAGCTGAAGATTCGCTTCTTGTCAGAAGCCAGGTAAACAAAGGTTGCTCAAAAACACCTGGTCGAGGTCACAGCAAACATTCAGGAGTGTGAAGCCAGGTTTAAACCAGGCCAAAGTCTGGAGAAGTTCAGACCAGCCTGGACCGTAGCCCTGGAGGGTCGGGGCGTCTGCCACAACAAACGGCATGCAGGTGGCGCTGGACTACTGTGACCACCGGCCTTCGTCTGAACACACGCATCCTGCCATTAAGTCAAAGACTTATTCAGGAATAAAATAGTTCAAGAAAATGACATCTGAACAACATTCACGCGTGTTTGGCCACCGACCATCTGAACAGTCTCTGCTCTTGCTTTCTGATTTATGAGCCTCCAGCAGTGCATGTAAGAACAGGCACGTGTGCAGCATGAACTACAGGAACAAAGGTGCATGCTACTTCCTACCATCTGCACAAGCCCCTTTACCAACAGAGACGTTGTGTTCTTTCTACTCTCTGAATGGCTGGTTCCAAAGCATCCCTGTCTGTGATTGGCTGCAGGATCTTGAAGCAGTATGACCACCCAAATATCGTAAAGCTGATTGGTGTCTGCACACAGCGACAGCCTATCTACATCGTCATGGAGCTGGTTCCTGGTGGGTTGAGCTTCCCCTTCGTTGAGTTGTGGGTTTCCTGCTGGTCAGATTCTGACTTTTGCTGCACCTATCAGGTGGAGACTTTTTGTCATTTCTAAGGAAGAAGAAAGACGAGCTAAAGACGAAGCAGCTGCTTCGCTTTGCTGCTGACGCAGCGGCGGGCATGGCGTACCTGGAGGGCAAAAACTGCATCCACAGGTAAGTCTGCTCAGCATTACCCACTCAGACCTGGATCCGTTGAGGTTTAAGTGACCTTCTTTACCCTAAGGGACCTCGCAGCAAGAAACTGTCTGGTTGGAGATGGCAGTGTGTTGAAGATCAGCGACTTTGGGATGAGTCGCCAGGAAGACGACGGTGTTTACTCTTCATCTGGACTCAAACAAATTCCCATCAAGTGGACTGCGCCTGAAGCCCTAAACTATGGTAACATCTGTGTCTACGGTGCACTCGATCATCAGTGTGATATGGTCAGATGACCGTCGCCCTCTCTGATTGGTTAATGTAGGCCGCTACAGCTCGGAAAGTGACGTGTGGAGCTACGGCATCCTGCTGTGGGAAACCTTTAGTTTGGGGGTGTGTCCTTATCCTGGAATGACCAATCAGCAGGCCAGGGAGCAAGTGGAGAAAGGTTGGTGCACACAGTCACCCCCTTCACGGTCAGTTAGCGGTAACCATGAAACCAGCCTTTTCCTCCTTACTGGCAGGTTACAGAATGGCTTGTCCCCAGCGCTGCCCCGATGAGGTGTACAAGGTGATGCAGCGCTGCTGGCAGTACAACCCAGAAGACCGGCCAAAGTTCTCTGAGCTGCAGAGAGACCTTGCTTCCATTAAGAAGAAGTGAGAAGACCTCGCCAGACTCGCTGCTGCAGCACTTCCTGTTTGGGTGAAGGAACTTCAAATTCAGAAAACTGACCCAGAAATGTGTTGTAGCATCACAGCACTGCTGGCAGACTGCAGATGATGTCATTACAACATCCTGTCTGGTGAGCGAGGGTAGGCGTGCCGTCTCACCTTTGACCTGGCAACACTTGGGCCTTTGCAGTTTATTAGACGATCCTACAAGTGGAAGAAACGCGGTTTCTCTGCTGGATACGTGTTCCTAAAGCCCAGAGGGTAAACATGTTCAACAAAGGTCAACACTACAATCGGTCAACATTAAAATACTAAACAAGGACTTCAACATCTTCAAAAATGAACAGAAACACTAAAAACATTTAAACTGTAAACAGGCGCCAAAAAGAAATATTGAAAGGGTAAACAAAGACATCAAAACCAGGATTAAACTTAAAAAAATGTAAAGAGACAAAACACTCAGTTCTCAGCGTGAAACTTGATGCCAACATTAAAAACTTTAGTAAACAAACACTAAACAAAATCACAACTTTTTTTTGTCTGTTTTTATTTATTGTGAGCAAATTCTGGCAGGAGCGTCACAGTATGTAGTCCTGGAGTGTTACCATGGAAACGTGTCTTACTGACCCGTGAGCACTATGATTCATTTTATCTTTATTTACTCATATTTATTGTTTTAGCTCACCTTGGTTTGAGTCTGAAAGCTATCGGCCGTCACAGGTGTCACCCACTCCACCAAAGCTGTGTGTGGTTAAACTGACAGTTGTCATAGTAACTGACGGTTCTTTGGTTCTGGTTTTCATATCCAATGGTAAGCTCTGGTCAGAATTTTTGGCTGCTTATGTCGTTGTTGGCATAGTGAGCTCAGAGCGCCACCTGCTGACAGTTTTTGTAAATAAACCAATTCTGTTCTTGACTTTAACCTTTTTGTATTGTTGATATCAAAGTATCATTTATAATTAAAACAGATCATATGACCTTGTGGGTGTGTCCTACATTAATAAGCTAACAAACACAACTGGGTTCTTCTGACGGTCTGATCTCTGACATCAGAGGGTGGGAGGTCTTCTGAGGAGGAAGACTGGATGTTCTTCATCCTGAGCCATTAACACTCATGAACATCTGGGTTATGAGACCCATACTCTGGACTTGGGCATGAGTTGACGGTTCTGTTGAAGAGCATAGTCCTCAAAAGCCCCGCCCTCTCAGACAACATCAAAGTTCAGGAATGTTTATTTGAAAAAAGAACCAATTCTCTTCTACATTAAAACTGCAAACTCCCAAACAGGGTGGGTAGTGTTGCTGGTTTAGGGTGGGGCTTATACCCAATTCGCTCATTGATAAGATCCACCCTCGAAGTAACAGTGGAAGCTGATGCAGAAGCTCCACCCCCGGTTAGGTCCACGCCAATAACAGAAGAACTGCATGCTCCTGACTCTGCCTCCTCACGCTGGCGCTTTCTAGCCTAAAAAAGAAAAAAACAAGCACATGTTTTCTCTGTAGATGATGTCACAAGAATGACCATGATGAACCTTTGTATATAGAAAACTGGACTGAGTGGCCCCACCCCCTTGGCGTTCCAAACAGGAAGTGGCTCCAAGAAGCCAAAATCCCAAAGCCTGCTATAGAAAAATAAACAGCTGTTACTCAGTCATTCTATTGGTCAGTAGAACCGTTCTGACTTGCACTTTTTTTAACATCTTATTGATAATCCTCATTTTTTTCAGGATATTTTTTCTGTAGTTAAAGTTATTCAAGTTAAAACTTATCAATTAGCCCGCCTCAATGAAGGTATGTGGTGCCCGCTGGCCCCCACCTCAAACGTTTGACAGATTCTCCCGAGCTGTTTTCAGTGGAAGGGGTGTGGACTTCAACAAGCTCACTCCTGATTGGTAACAGTAGTTGCCATAGAAACGTAACTCAAACCAACTCTGACCTATCATGGTTGTCTGGCTCCAAGACGGCGACGTCCGTATGGTGGAAAAATGGCGACCAAATTTGCTTAATTTGTCTGGAGCCGGAGGTAAGGCGTTTTCAACGGGTGACATTGCCCTCAGTCCAGTTGTCTATACAGTCAATGTGATGAACATGCCATAGCTGGCTAGCAGCTTCTGATCCGGGGTTTGGACTCTTCAGAACAACAGCATAACTTTCACCAGATGATTAGTTGAACTTAACCTCCAGATCCTTCTTGACTCCCTCAAACTCCTCCATGTCATCGATCTTCAGCTCCAGACGTGTCGGTTTCCTCCTCAGCATCTTCTGGTTTCAGCTGCACACACCATAACAGCACAAGTCAGTATTTCTGTCTCTAGACCTACTTTGACTATTCCATGAACCTTCAAATTGTATTTCGTAAATTGTCTAGAAGCTTTCGAGGTGTACACAGCTGTTTCAAAGATTGATCTCGCCAAATCTCAAGACAGTAGAATTAGGTCACCGGAAAAAGAAAGGCATAAAAGATTATATCTACTTTTATGGATCGATTATCGATTTAGGATCGATTCAGGTCAATTAATTGGTGTATAAACCCAGCCCTGGTAGCAGAGAAGAACAGAGGAGCGGAAATATGTTCTATGGTCATCTCCAAACTGAAGGCTGAAGCTGTAAAAGCAAACACACGGCTCCTCCAGGGGGGTGTTCCAGAAAGCAGGTTCTGCTAGCTCCCACGGTAAGTTTGAGGCTAAGGAAGTTGATAACCTCAGCTTTCTGTTCCAGAAATGGAGGTATGTTTCAGGGTAGGTCAAGTTGCCATGGCAACTCATGCTCTGAACATAACCTGGTCTGGAGCAGGTTTAGTTGAAGCTTAGTTTGTTTTCAGAGAGGTGAAGCAGCATGGCGTGTCCATTTGAAGATGATTTAGTGGATGAAGAAGCTCAGATAATACTTTTTCCACCATGAGATGGTGATAAGACCACATATGGATGTTGGAAAGAGAAACTTTATACTTTGATCTAACTTCATTATTTGCTTCAGTTAAGATAAATCATTTTTTTAGTTAAGTCAGCTTAAAAATAACACGTAGTTTTCAGACATTTATTTTACTTTCATTCAAATTAATTCAATCAAGTAGGTGTAACTTTGGAGCCGCTGTTAGATCGGCACCGCAAGGAATTGTGGGATATCATTCCCTTTGTCTGTCTGGACTGATTTGGGTTTAAGTGTAGGTTTTTGACCAAATGTGTTTAGTTGTTAAGCTTTTTTACTGTGTTTTGTTTAGTTATTTGTCCTGTTATGTTTAATTCTTTATGCACCATGAGTGAGAGTGAAGGGAGAGCAAGATGAGAGTGTTAAGCACCACTAGTGCAGCATAATGTTGCTAGGACTGAAATTAAAATTAGAGTCATAATAAATAAATGCATGGGTCATATTGCAAAACCTCATTGTCATTTATTTTAATGGTGTAAAATTTGATCTAATGGCCTCAAACATAGACATATGAGAGTTCAAGAAGTAAAATAAATTAAGATGGAAAAACATTTAATTGAATTGGAGTAATATGACATTTAGTTAGATAAATGTGTAAATTTCAGTTGTTTAAACATCTGAGTTTGATAGACGTAAGAAATTACATTGAATAATTTAACTCAATTACTTTTTACCAATAGAAGTAATTCATTTAAGTTGGATAAGTTATATATATATGCGTCACAAGGAAAATGGAAATAAGATCAGAAACTTGTGCGTTTACTTTGTCTGTTCTTACTTTTGCTGATGATGCAGCCGTGTTACTTTTTTGATGGACGTATAATCTCCATACTCCGTCATTAGAATCTCAGACTCCGTCTCACTGAAGTATAGCGCTTTTTTTTTCTCCACGCGTTTCCATGGTAACTCCAGAAATCTGCGATCCATTGAGAATGTCTTTATGTACCTGCTGTGCACGTGCATTAACCCAGGGTTACCAAGTGGAGCGTAATTACACCAACTCATATCCGGTCTTTGGGAACCGAGGTACCCAGAGTAAGCAAGTTCAGGCGGATTTCAGCCAGAGTTCAGGGTTAAAGTCAGGGGAGTTTAAACATGCTTCCTGGAATACCCCCCTGGTCTCTGTGGCGGTTTACTCAGGAACCTCTGGTTGGATCAGATCTTCAGACTCCCACAAAGACGGGGGGCAGAAGTCTACAGTGTTTGACCTCAAAGACACAAGCTACTCCAAAATATCATTTTAAAGAACAAGCCCTGTTTCTTTTACATAAATTATGGGACACTAGAACTTAAGCTCATCTCTGGTTCTGTGGGTTTGGGCTATTCTGGAATTGAAGACGCCCTTTGACTACACCCAGCAATAAGAACCCTCCCATTTCTCCACTGAACCTCAGGTCTGAATCCAGCAGCCAAAACAGCGCCCCCTAGGGAGCAAAGTGGACGTACTTTGCTGATTATCTGACAGACGTAACCACCAAACGTGAAAGGTTCTAGTTTGATGCTCCACTGGTTCCAGTTCAGTCAAAGGATCTTAAAAGAATGAGGATGCTCTGGGTCACACGGATCAGTTTGTGTAAGGTTCTGATCATTGACAACCACCTGTTCCTGTCATGTCAGCCAGCTGTACAGAATCTCTGATTCGGAGGAAAGCCACGAGCTCTGCTCTGTCTGCAAGGAACCCAAGACTTGGTGCTGAGCTCCGGACGTTTGACCTCCTTTCTGCACATCCATTCAGCAAATAAACAAACACCACGTGATCTGCAGTTTAACTTCCGGTTAGCAACAAATTAAGTTAGTCACGCGCTTTTACCAGTGAGCTTACCTTGAACGAGTGGGTAAAACGCGTGCTCGCGGAGCTCCACGAACTGTTGTTGAGACACAAGACGCGCGTATCCAGGTTTTTCCGGTGAACCGGAAGTAGTAGGTTGACCCGGAAGCGGTTGCAGCACAGATATCCGGATCATTTAGCGCGTGGAGGCAGCTTTGTCGGATTAAGGTGAGTTTACGAAAAAAGTAACGAAGCTGTAGCAGCTAAAACAGTTAAGGACTAGCACGCGCTATCATCAACGTCTAATTTATTCCTCCGCCGCACGCGCTTTCAATCAGCCACAGATTCCCCCGCGTGGATCGGAACCGGTTCCACTGCAGAAATTGCTTGTAGGTTCTAACTGTTGTGCAGCTTCGCCTGCGACAAGGGTGTTGGAGGGAAGAAAAGTTCAGTGTTTAGTTGATGACGTCATTAGTACAGACTGAATGTCCGTTTGCCTCAAGAAACGCAAACCAAAGAAAAGACGTAAGAATAGAATAGCATTCACGATAGGACAGGTATAAAACATCAAATTACCAACGATAGAAGATTAAAACTTCTGCCGACTAAAAGGCTTCAACGTTTAAAAAGGCGACCGTACCAAAACCTCCAAATAGGGGAGGAGCATCTGAAAGAAACAGAAGTTCACGCCGGCTAACAAGGAAAATTGTGTTTTTGTTTTTTATGTAACTTTATTTGTTTTTAATTAACTTTATTCATTTCGTAGACAAATGCAAACAAAGGGAGTCAAACGTACACATGTTAACATAAAATGATAGATTCCTAGAGAAGAAAATAATAAAATAACTGAATGTGATGGAGTTTATTGATGCTAACAGATGTGGAGATTTTATATCATGTTTACATTTTATTTCTAAGTATCACTTCGGGTTTGCTGTTGGGGACTTAGCTGAATATAGAATTTAAAATTGATATTTTTATTAAAATATGAATCATTTTTTATTTTATTAAAATATGAATCCTTGTCCTGATTAAAATGATACAAAATCGAAAATAAAATTCTCATAATAAGGGTGATGGGTGGGTTTTTGACCAAATGTGTTTAATTGTTTAGCTGTTTTACTGTGTTTGGTCGAGTTATTTTGTCCTGTTATGTTTAATTCTTTCTGCACCATGAGTGAGAGGGAGGAAGAGGCGGATGAGTTTATTTGGCACCACTGTGCGTCTCCATGGTGACTCCAGAAATCAGCGATCCATTGAAAATGTCTTTATGTACCTGCTGTGCACGTGCATTAACCCAGGATTACCAAGTGGAGCGTAATTACGCCAACTCACATCCGGACTTTTGGAACCAACATACCCAGAGTAAGCAAGTTCAGACGGATTTCAGCCAGAGTTCAGGTTTAAAGTCAGGGGAGTTTAAACATGCTTCCTGGAATACCCCCCAGGTACAGAGATTTGGTTCACTTTTACTCTGTTGACGGCTACATTTTCTTCCAACCTGCTGGTTTACGACACAATTTCCAAACTCCTCTCCAGAGTAAATATAAACATGTGAGCAATGGAGGCGATGCGGCTCAATGGCTGCAGGCCGTTATCGTGTTGTGGGGATGGCTTTATAATAATAATTGTTATGAATAGGACTGCACAATATACCGCAAATTTATCGTTATCGCAAAATCCAGCTCTGCAATATGCATATCCCAAAAAGACGGCAAATATTGCAATAAATCGTAAACCTTAAATATGCTAAAACAATCTTATGTCAGCTTGAACCATTTATTGAATCAAATAAATCCCTTTATGCGTTTGACCAATCGGATGAGGCCTATTATGTAGGATGTTTGACCCCTGTGTCGACGAGTGACATTTGGAGTATAATTTTTAAACTGTTGCAATGTAATGGGAATGGTTATTTGGTTATTTTGCTATTTGTTTATATACCGCAAATTATATCGTTATCGCAATTTTGATCTCTAATATCACATATGGCGAGTTTTCCTCATATTGTGCAGCCCTAGTTATGAACATTCATCGTTTCCGCCTTGTCCACTTGGTCTTGATTCACACTTGAGTTGCTCCTTTTTGGTTTCCTGAACAAAAGCCGTAATAAACTGCATCTGGTCCAGAATTCCACTGCCCACATTGTCTCCAGAACTCCAACCTTTGATCACCCCCCCCCCCCCCTTCCTCCAGCAATTGCACTGGCGTCCAATTCAATTCAGACTCCTCGTCTTCCTCACCTTCAAATTCCTCCATAGCCTGGCCTGTTTACCTCTGAGCTCCTCCAAGTTGACGCCTCCTCTCGTTTTCTCCGGTTCTCTTCTTCTCTGCAGCTTTCTCACGTTGTTTTTTTATCCTTTCTATTTTTCTAAATGTATTCTTTATTATTCTTGTTTTTACTGCTATGTACAGTGTCCTTGTGTATCAAGAAATATACGCAAGAGATATACGTAAGATTTAAAAATTGACCATAAAATATAAAAGGAAAAATTCTACTAAATTTGGTCAAAAATGATCAAATCCATACAGAGCAGGCTTCTAATGAATTCCACCGTCTCTTTATTGTTGCATTTAATGTCTCCACCTTCTACTTAAATTTAAGTGAAATGAAATTGGCTGTTTTTGCTGATATTTGTTCTCAGTCTGTTATGATATTTCAACTTATGGACAACAAAAGAAAACGTGTAAAGGATCCTCTGAAGTACTTGTATAATGAATACTGTACAGCAGTTGTACACCAAATCCTTTGCAATTTAAAAATAGGACAAAAACAAATAAATGTTGATAAATTGTGTTTTGTAGGTTTGATTTGTGGATACATTTGAATGAAACATCAAAAAGTTAATTTATACAATTAAGTCCAAAGTCTTTCCTGTGACAGTGACGCTTGTCTACATCCTTCATCGTCTCTTTTGTTCTGCAGCTGAGGAAGAGCAGCACGAAGATGTCAGACGAAGAAGATGCAGTTCCGGTTGCAAAGAAAAGCCGTGTTTTCTACGGAAGCCTGGAGGAGAAGGAACGTGAACGTCTGAGTCTGCAGGCTACAGGAAGTGATGCCGTGAGGGCGGGGATTAAGGCTGGAAACATCAACATTTCCTCAGGCAGGTCAACTGTTGAATCATCACTCTGTGACTTTGGTTTCTGTGGTGACCACGCCGCAGGGATCCATCAGATTCAGGGTCCGTCGTTGTTCCCGTCAGCTTCGTCCCAGGCACAGACGCAAAAGACCGGATCTTCGTTTTGTCCGACGAAAGCCGGACACAAACCACAACTAATAATATCTGCTTCATGATCAATTTTGAATTCATCTTCCATGAATTAAAGGGACGATATCCATACATTACTCCCAAATCCAAGTCTCTGATTGGTCAAAGTACAAAAGGTGTAACTTTCAACCCGCCGTTAATGGCTGTCATTTTTAATGGCCTGAACATGGTCATGGAAACTTGTGTGGCGATGCGTGAACGTAAGAGTTTTGAACACGCATGTGCGCACATCTGCATGTTCACATAGACTCTTCATTGAAAGTGGGCGCTTGAACTCACGTTTCCGAAGGCGGAGTGAACGTAGCTTAACTGCAGGAACTTGGACAGCTAACAGCTCTGCAGATTGACAACTTTACTGCAAATGTAGACAAAAACAGCACCGATTTAAGTCAAGTAGGGATGTGACGATCACCACATTACAGCACTTTTTTTTTATATAGTTCTGCATATGTGCGTGATTGAAACTATAATAAACACAGGCTGTCAGGCTCCATGGCTACCAGAAAGGTGTCTGCAGTCTGTTTATTACTGGTTAATAAATAATATTCTGAGAAGATGTCTGTGCCTCACATGCAGCTAGAGAGCGGTCCACTGCAGAAGAATCAAAACGCACCCCAGCACACGTGTGCGCTCTTTCCTCCTACACACACACACACACACACACACACACACACAGTCATTCTACAACACCTATATAGTTGGTTCATTAGTTAGTTGTTACCGTTATTTGTTAATAAGGAATACTGCGTTGTAATTGTATTCATTTGCGGCCGCCAGAGGATTTAGTTATGGGGAGGGGTTGCAGTTGAATGTGACACCCCGCCCCCTGCTGGTTCATCACAATCCCACACCGTCACGGCTCTAAAGTCAAGTCAAAGTCAGCTTTATTGTCAAAAATGCTGCAGACACCAGACAAACAGCACAGATGAAATTACTTTCCTCTCGCCCCACAGTGCGAGCAGCTTATACATTTTCCTTTAAATCACAGAATCAGGATTCAGAACTCAGTCAAAATGAAAGAGATCTCAGAAGTGTTCCATCCAGGTGTGTTCTCTCAATGCAGACAGGTAATTTACAGCTCTGTCCCTGTTGTCTCTGTCTCCCATGATGCCTTGCAGGTGAGACTCTGGAGATTGAGGATCGAGTCAGCGAGCGGCAGCAGGAAGTGCTCGCAGAGTTCGAGCGGCGGCGGCGAGCTCGACAAATTACAGTCTCCACGGACGATGCAGAGGTGAAGGCCGGCCTCCGAGCACTGGGGGAGCCAATCACATTGTTTGGAGAGGGGCCAGCTGACCGCAGGGAGAGGTGGGTAATCTCAACTGTATTTAAAAAGACCTGAAACAACAACAGTTAGAAAAGCAAAAGCCTGCAGTTCTGTCTAACCAGCACAGTAACACAAATCATATTTCTGGAAACTCTATGAACAGAAATATCCCGCCAGAACGATGACACAATGCTTGTTTTCAGATTGCGAAGTGTTTTGTCTGTGGTTGGACCAGATGCCCTAAAGAAGTCCAGGAAAGACGATGACAGAGGCAGAAGGTCCCAGGAACAGGTCAGCCTGCAGTCCTGCTTCCTGTGCTGCTAAGTAGCATTCTGAAGTACACTGTAGTACTGCAAATCTCCACTTGATGGCGTTGCTCTCACCGTGTTCATCAGCGTTGTTGGCGTGTGCATTTAGCCAGGGTTCGTTCTTTAGTCCAGGGATTACCAGGCGGTACTTTTCTCCCGGTCTTCCAATCGTTTCTTGGGGTCGTGGATCTCGTTGTCTGCCGGTTCGTTCACGGCGTGTAACCTCCTCACTTCCTCCAGAAGCTCCATCATGCTTCTGTTGGATCTGGATGACCCTCGCGTCGTTAAGGCCGCCGTGGCACAGAGATAGGGCGGTTGACCCCAAAGACCTCAGATTTGATTCCTGCCATGTATCGAAGTGTCCTTGGGCAAAACACTGAACCCTTCGTTGCTTCTGGGGGTTATGGGTTGTCTCCAGTTCGTGAATGTGTGTGTGAACGGGTAAAGCGTTTTTACCATTTAAGACATTAAGGCGTTTTCTTGATGGTTGGGGAGGACTTTTAACAAGTAATTAAAGACCCACTCATGAAAATGGATGTTTTTGCTGTTTTTAAACTGTTCTTGTAGCAATTTTCAAATATAAAAGAATTTGAGATTGAAACAGCTTTTCTGCGTATTATTCAGATTGTGTTGGATCGGGGGGGCTTATGACGCAGTGTGTGGGTCAAAGTCTCCCTTCTTTGGTCTCAAACCTAAATTCTCCACTTGAAGACGAATAAATCCGTAAACGTCTTTTTTTTTTTCCTTGTCTTCCATGCTAACAGTTCTGCCCACATCCCAAAAACAAATTTCTAACAAGCTCCTGCAGCTCTGCAGAAAATGTGTCTCAAAACGACACAGGCTTTTTGATTGAGCCTAAAAACAGCACAATTATAATTAAAATACCACTGGGAAGGACTTCAGCATGGAAAAATATAGTTGGAGTGGGACTTTAAATTGTAAGATGACTGCTGCTACTGTGAAGCACAAGTCCTTACTACTTCATATGAATTCATGAAGTAGATCTATTCTAAGTCTGAAAATGTTTTTCCTCCAATCACAGTGTCTGCAGACCTGGTATCATGAAGGCTCCGCCTCCCTAAAACAAGCTCGACTGTGGATGGCCAGATATTCTCTGCCTCGGTAAGTTTCCAGCAAACTTGCTGGGCAGAAGAGGGGTAGGAAGGTTAAAACAGGTTTCTGCTGGACTGGTTCTATAGAACCTTTTTGGCCAGAGAGCCATAAACGCCACATATTTTTAAATGTAATTTCCTGAGAGCCATACAATTTGTTTAAAACTAAAAATACAAGTGAATGTGTGCATTTTATGTAATGTCCACAATTTCAAAGTACAATAAGTCTGTGGATTATTTTTAATAACATTGTTATTGAGTTGGACTGGGTGGCTGTTGGGTGGCGTTCTAAGTTCCAGAGTTCATTGAACGCATCGAGCAGAGATGCTGATTGGCCCTCAGTTCTGTCGCTCAGCCTGTCGTTGGGAGAGAATCAGGAGTTGCTGAATAAATTGTACAGTGTTGGTTAGGGTGTGCAGTAACCAGAATAAAGAACCTTAAAGGAGGTTAAGTCTCTGTGCCTCAGTGTGGGAAATAGACGCTACAATATGCTGTTGCTGATAAATGATGAGTATTTCTAGCATGAATGTGACTCTGGTTCTGCTGATGGTCTAGTCTGGTGGACACGCGGTGAGTTTCAGCTTCATGCAGGCGTTGAGACGTCCATCCGTTAACGTGATCATAGGTCTGAATGTTCTGTAGACGTGACAAAGACTGCTCACATGCAGACGTCAGTACAGCAATGCTCACGCTGCAGTGTGTGGTATGTGACGGGCAGCGTGTTCTCATCAGAGCGCCGCTTCACCTCGCTGCCTGAGCCCACGACCCCTCCCCTTTTCCAAATACGGGGGGTGCAGCTGCAGGGACGGCAGTTCAGTTTCAGGCTGCTACAAACTCTGACATAACAGATAATCGGAAGCCAATAGTGGAGCAGATTTTTTCCTCCAAGCACCGCTACTACTGCGCCCCCCCCCCCCTGGCATCGCATCGCACCCGTGAAGGACTGGTCTAATGAAACTTAAAAATATATATAATTTAAGATTTGTCTGCGAGCCAGATGTGTCCATCAAAAGGCTCGTGAGCCTTGGGTTCCTGACCCCTGCTTTAGAAGAACTTGACTGTGACACCCAGGTGGGGGTTGATGTTCCTCATGTTTAGCCGCTGTTACGTCAGACAAAAATAATTAAAATAATGCATGGCTCCAGACTGCGACCAATTGTTCGCATTTTGCGACCAAAATTTGAGAGTGTGCGACTGAATTTTACATCCAGTCGCACATGCGCGACCAGTAAATTTGCCCCCCCCCCCCCTCCGTATTTTTTTATACATTAAACGTGGAGGTGACACGTCAATGATCAATGAAATAATCTGAGACGCGAGCGCACACACGCAGACACACACACTCGCGCACATACTCATGAAACACGAGCACACTCTCGCGTGATGCCCGTCTGTGAGGCGGCCACTGCGTGTGAGAAGAATAAGTCACTGTGAGTGGCTAAAATGCGTGGAGGGGGCGGGGCCTAGAGATAATCGAGCGCGCGTAAACATCTGTGGGAAGGAAACGGAGACAAATATCATCACAACCTGATATGTGCGTCTGAGCTATGAGCAAGTGAACTATTGATTCATTCTTCTGACCTGCGGCTAGTGTACCAGTGCCAGAGTGTACAGCAGGGGTCTCAAACTCGCGGCCCGCGGGCTGTTTGCGGCCCCCAAGATGATATTTTGCGGCCCCCGCCTTAATATGAAAATGTAATGTTACTGCAGCCCGCCAGTTTTAATGAATGACACTTTTCCATTGTCGTGCACGGAGATGACCAACCAATCACAGTGGGGTAAATGACTGTTAGGGGCGGGACAATGACAGGGCTTCAAAGCAGGACACCTGACAGCCCCCTCCCTCACCAGACCACATTAAGGAGTTCCTTGCTTTCCTTTCTAGAACGTATTTATTCGCTCGTAATTTTTGACATACATGCAGTCCGTGCTGAACTTTTCTCTGGGTCTCACAGACCTGGAGGAAGGTTAAGGTTTGGTTACGGTTACGGCGGCGCATCAAACGGTTTATGCACGGCTGTTACGGCAGCACACCGCTCCCGCGGGAGTCGGGTCAGCTGAGGAGAATAAATGTCCCCCACCTACGTGCGTGACAGCTAACGGGGCTTGAACTTTAAACACGCTCGAGCAAAAACATTAGTTTTAGACACACTGAAATACGTGGGAAAATGCAACGATAGACGTGTTTGAGAGATGAAGGCGAATCTGCAGCGAGACTGAAGGATAACAGGAAGTTGGAGTTGTCCTTAACATTCAATTTAGTTTTAATATTCCTCTCCCCCTCAGTGTGATCTGTGTTATTATATATTTTATGATTATTTGAATGTTTTGTAATGTATGTAGCCTTTTTTAATGAATTGGTATTTTAAATTATTTTAATTAATCTCTCAACTACAAAACCCATCAGGACACATGTCCCATAATGCATTTTTTTGTAGTCTGTTGGGCAGCTTTCAGTCAGTTCAGTTTCCAGCTGTGTCCGGTAGGTTTACCCCTTGCTCCCCCCCCTTTCTCAGTACGATTTGTACTGTCATGACAGCGATGCTTTTGTCAGTTTACCTTCTTGTTGCATATTCAAAAGTGCAGATTAAAATGTGACACTGAATTAGAAACAGCACATTGTAATTTCTGCATCTATTATTAAAGTATTTATTTGTAATACAGTGGAAATTAGTAGATCTGGTTAGACTGTTGATTTACGGTATGCGCCCCTAAATTTTCTGGTTGTGCCCCTAAAATTTTCAGTTGGGGGCCACAGTGCTCCTAGTGAAAAAAGTTAGTCTGGAGCCCTGTAATAATAATGGATTAGATTTATCTGCGCTTTTCCAGTCACTCAAAGCGCTTACAGTGTGTCCATTATTCCTCCACTCCTCATTCATGCACATCCACACACCAGCGGACACTGGAGGCAAGGAGGGGGAAGTGTCTTGCCCAAGGACACAACGACAGTTGGCTGGGGGGAGCGGGGATGGAACCGCCGACCCTTCGATCATTGGACGACCCGCTCAACCACCTGAGCCACTGTCGCCCGTTATAGTGTAATAATAAAACTTTTTTGTGCAGGTGACGAATATTCAGTGAGGCAGAAAATATAAATTATTTTTCTGATTTGTAAAAAGTCAATAAAAATAATGTATTTTCATAGAACAGCATTAAAACACTGAGAACTCAGTCTGATCATCGCTCAGAGCGGAAACATTGATCATGTTTAGTTTTTACATGATTCTGTGGATTTTTATCACAGGAACATTTTCTGCACTAACTTTCTTAGCTGCTGCCTAATTCTCCCTAAATCCCCGTACGACAAGTTTCCTCAAACGTCTTCAGCAGGTGGAGAGATTCATCTGATTGAATCTGTTAATGTTTGCAGCTGCTTTAAACTTTGTGATGAAGATGAAAAAGTGGATGCTAACAACCACATGCTAACTTTAGCTGGGACCAACTTTTAGGGTGTGACGGACAAATAAAGCAAAAGTTGTTTTGTTCCATAGGGCCGTGGCTCGCCTGGAAGCTGCTCGTGCACAGAGAGATGTTTCTGAGGCAAACAAGACCATACAGCAGCAGGAGCTGCACAAGAGCCTGAGGGTGAGACACCATCTTCTCAGACTGCCCCAGTGTTGGGAGCATTGAGCTATTTACTATCAGTCTTGGTAAATAGTTAGATATTGGAGATTCTGTCAAGATTCTGTCTGATTCAAGATCATGATTGGTTAAGGAGTTCAGTGGGCCGTGGCCTGCTCTCCATGCTGTTTTGTAGCCTTCATCAAAACAACCAGAAGCAGTAGCAGACAATTCACATGAAGTCAGATTCACATTATGTTCCGGAATAAAGACATTATCCACATCCATCACGGCATTCCCACTCTCAGTTTTGCTAACCCGAGACCTGAAACTACCTCAGCGCTATGCGCTCCGGTGACGAAGCAACGCCACTTAAAACAAACAAACTGGATTTCAGCACGCTTTGTGGTAGAAAACATGCTCCTGCCATCCGCTAAGTCATTCAGAGCTCTTATATCAACCATTCCAGTCGCATCTTTTCCCGTCTGTACCGTAAAACGTTTTCAGAAGACATTGATGAAGAGTGCACAAACACGAACACGGGGGTGAAAGGATCCTTTGCAGAGTTGCAGTAGCTTTCAATCTCTGCTCACATCTGCAGCGTTCATAAAGAAAGTTACCTGGAAGTGACGGCCCCTTGGTTAATCCTGATAATATGCCCCAAGAGTTGATTTTTATGGAGTCCTAAACTGTTCATAATTAAATAAATAAATATGAAATGTGAAAATAAACAATCAACCAATAAATCTCTCATAAACATATAAAAAGATCATGAAATTGTGAAAGACCTGCACACTGATTTTAAATGAGCCATTATATTATTAAATATATTTCATTTTGCTTTAAAAACCTGTTTATTATTTTAAAACGGCATTTTAAAATATTCATTTTAATCATGTGGAATATTATTATAATTATTATTAACGTCTTTTTTCAGAACCTTGGATTTTGAAATCAATATTTTCCAAATTATCTTTGTTTTTATTTCATGTTGCTGTTTCAAAATGACTTATTTATTTCATAATGACCCTTTTCAGCAGACTGAGTCTGTCAATCAAACTAGACAAGGCGGAGACACTTTTGTGATTGGCTAGTCCTTTACTCAGGCATGAGCAGCAGCACCCTGACTACATCGATCGAAGATGCTTTAGTGAACGTGACGGTGCGATGCCCTCCCCTCAACACTAGGGGGAGTCTGCACCTCAACACATCCACAGTGTTGGCAGAAATTGGGCAGTTTTGGTTCTAAATTTGCGGATAAAAATGGTTTTGGGCGAGTGTGCATAATTAATGTGATTTTGTGATCGGTTTGGCGGTTTTCATTTTCTCATGAAAATATAGTAGTAGCCTAAGTTAGGCTGGGTGGCTGTTGGAGTTCCACTAAGCTTCTGTGAACTGGAGTTCCATGAACGCACCATGCCGCGTGTGGGAGGAGCTACCAGCTTGTGTTTTTTTTGGCCACATGGAGCGGTTGCCAGTGCTTATCTCACTTACAATGCATGGATGCACAATGCACATGGAGAATGTTGAGAGATCAGGTTTATTTATTTTGAATAGTTCCACATGACAACAATGTTTCCATGTTTGAGTTCATGAGATCATCAAAGAGTCTCTGCTTCAGATCCTCGCCTCAGCGGTTTGTCCACCTCTGTCAGAGCGTGCAGTGCAGGAGTGTGTGTGTGTGTGTGTGTGTGTGTGTGCGCGTGTGTGTGCGCGTGTGTGTGCGCGTATGTGTGCGCGTGTGTGTGCGCGTGTGTGTGCGCGTGTGTGTGCGTGTGTGTGTGCGTGTGTGTGTGTGTGTGTGTGTGTGCAAGTTGACTGTTTGTTGTTCAGTTCGCTGGAGAAATAAAAGAGATAATAAAAGAAAAGAGACTTGTTCTCTTATTAACCCGCTATGGAGGCTATAAGGTTCAGGAGGCCGAGCAGGCTTGTTCCGCTTTCCACAGCCGGTCTGTCTAGGTCAGGGGTCGGCAACCCAAAATTTTGAAAGAGCCACATTGGACAGAAAAAAAACCAAAAATGTCTGGAGGCGCAAAATATTAAAAGCCCTATTTAAGCCTTATAATGAAGGCAACACATGCAATATGTGTCTATATTATCTATATTAGCCAACTCTCAAAATGACTAAGTTGCTACAAATACATAATGAGCATTAACGATTACATGTGTAATTGCCCTGCAGTGCATTCTGGGAGAACGACGCGTCACGTGACTGCTCTATTGTGGAAGTTTAACGTCATTATAATATCAATGAATTATGTTTCATTGCTTTGATAAAATTAAAGAAATGTAATAAAGAAATCAGATTTTTGATGTCATTTTTATTTTTAGGATTCGAACACAAAACAATAAAATAGAACGTGCGTGACGACGTTCCCCATGACAGTCAGCTTGCGCTGGAATGACAGAACAGCTTCCAGCGTTTGCGGCGCCTGCAGACTTTCATTCAGCTCCTTTAGGAGGCCTGTCAGTCATTCCCACCAAAACCTGCAGCTTTTCCAGCCACTCTCTTCCAGTCGCTGGTAGTTCAGGTCTTTGCTTTCGGGAATGTTTTCACGTGTTCAAAACGGACAACAAAGTGATGCAAAACCCTGGACAGCCATCAGACTGTGCTGTGTAGCAGGAGATCAGAATATTCGCTTTCAGCTTCATCAAGCAAAGCACAGAACTGACGGTGGATCATTTCCATCAGCCCCCTGCCTAACGGTCTGCTAAAAGTAAAGACAAGAAAAAAAAAGCCCTGCTGGTAGAAACATGCGTCACAGGCTATGACGCAAATCATCGTTGACAGAAATGTTGAAATGTAATATTGTAGTGGGGGTCATGTGCATTTTAGGGCTGTTAGCAGCAGGGGATTGTGGGATGCGGTCTCCTGGTCTAATCAGGCTCAGCAGGAGCGTTTCTGTTTGCCCACATTTCTTTTCATGTGGCAGTTTTGTTGTTCCACCTTAGTTTATTCTTGTTATGTTGTTTCTTTATGCTGCACCATAAGTGTGGAAGGGGGAGAGGTTGATGACCCCTATGCAATGTTCAATGTGGTGTGTGTTCAACGTAAATGGGCTTGTTCTGCCAGGAAGGGGACAGCGTTCTCAGCTTCTCTATCTGCCTCCTCTTCTCTGGGACTGTGTGGAGTCGTGTGGTGTGTGTGACACGGACAGTTCTCCACCAGTTGATTGAAGGCTCAACTTGTTGACAGCTTGGCTCCCGTATTTCCTGCTGCAAGTGACTACCTGCTGGGCGTAACAATATTTATTCTACACATTATTACAGCATTGGAAAACGTAAAGAATGTTTGTGTCTTGTTTTTCTCCTACAGAAACAAAAATTCAAACAAAAAATATATTTCTCTCCATCTTTTTACATTTTCAAACATTTTTAAAAATGCTCCAGGGAGCCACTAGAGCAGCGCTAAAGAGCCGCATGTGGTTTATGTGGACGACCGGAGCTCCTCTGTGGTTTGAGTCGTCCATGTTTGCATCTTCTGCAGCAGACAGATAGTTTGTCTCTATTTGATCCTCTAATGTCAGCAAAGCTGTGCAGATGTCCCTGAAATATGTCACCTCTTTCTCTGACTGGTACACCCCAGAGCGAGTATCCAGGAATATGAGTCGATCTCCAGGGATCAGCCAATGTGCTTTTAGACCCCACCCACTTTCACTGATTGACAGACAGTCATTCTGCTGGAAAAACTCTTCATGAAATAATGTGTCATTCTGAAGAACAGCAATATGAAATAAAAACAAAGTTCCTTTGGAAAATATTGATTTTTGAAATCCAAGCTTCTGAAAAAAGACATATACTTATAATAATATTCAACATGATTAAAATGAATATTGTAAAATGCTGTTAATAAATAACAGGTTTTAAAGCAAAATGAGTAGTAGTTTTCATGATCTTTTTATATGATTATGAGAGATTTATTGGTTGATGATATATTTGCATTAGGTCATATTTATTTATATAATTATGAACAGTATAGGACTCCATAGATTTTAGGTCCAATACTTTTTAATTTTTAAATGTTTCCTCTTGGGGACGTCATCTTGAGATATGGTATGTGACGTCACAGCTACGCTTATGACACACAGCTTTACATCGCTGTGTCTGCTTAAACCTATAAACATTCTTTTAACTGTTTCTTAGATATAAAGCCGTGGATGGCAGAAAACTTCCTACAGCTCAACCAGAGCTGTGCAAGAATAAGAAGCACATTTTAGAAATAAAGTGTGATTTGATTTGAAAGAAGAAAGGCTGCTCTGAATAACTTTTTACTGTCTGGGTGAAGTAACAAATTACTTTTTTGAAGTAAGATGCAACACTGCTCTACCCTCAACATGGACTCTTTGGATGCAGTATCTGTTCTGTCAAAGACACTTCAATGTTTTTCTTCAGAATCTGAACAACTTCTGCAGTCAGATTGGTGATGATCGGCCAATCAGCTTCTGCCACTTCAGCCCCGACTCAAAGATGTTGGCCACCGCGTCCTGGTAATGAACCCTACTGACTTGTTCTGAACGTCTGACCTGCTGCTCATTATGAAACTAACTGACCTGCTGACCCCACAGGAGTGGGCTGTGTAAGCTGTGGTCAGTCCCTGACTGCAACCTCATTCGTACACTTCGAGGTGGGTGGAGCTTCAACTTTTTTTTTATTTGATTTGATTTGAAATGGTTTATTTCAAGCAATCAAATAGAAATAATACACAACAACAATATAATCATCAGTTATACATTCATACAATAATAACTAATCAAACTTGGGATAATTAGACATATTAATAAATATTGCTTGAAAGGGAGTGGAAGGAAGCCAATTTATATAATCCCAGCCCGTTCTACTGTAACCATTTTATTACATGATTTATCAATATCCGGTTCCTAACTTTTATCAGACAGAATTTAAAAAAACAGAAATATCGATAAAGCACATGACAAAGATGAATTACTTAAATTATTTTGTAAAAAAATTACTTTTAGAAATCAACATAGCAATTAAGTATCCAAAATATATGCAGATTATGTTACCTATAAAAGTCGTTGATATGATTAAAAAATAATACTTCATCAGTAAAATAGACATAACACTGTTTCAGGAATTTTCATAGCAAAATTTTGATCTAGTATCAAAAGTTAAAAATATGTGCAAAATTATGTTACATTAGGAAAAATCATGAATCAACTTGAAGTAATATCATTAAAAGTTATTCAATTTCACCATTTCCAATAATTGATTAATCATTTGTTTTATTATTTTTTATTTATTTTCTATAATAAAGTAATAACTTTCAGGCTGCTCTATGTGCACAGAAGCACAATTAACCTTTAACCTTTGTCAGATTTGTTGACGTCTAGGTTAAAAACTATAAATGTTTTTTTATTTGATTTTCAGTGAAGGAGTTATTGCACCAATAAATCAATTGAACTTTTAACGCCCTGTTTTCCAATTGGTTAAAGGACACAACACCAATGTCGGTGCCATCGTCTTCCGCCCGCAGTCTGGAGTCTCTCTGGACCAATCAGATGTCAATTTGGCCTCATGTGCTGCTGATGGAACAGTCAAGCTGTGGAACATGGAGAGGTGGTTTCTAGGAGATGATTGTGTCATGAAGAAGGGACGGAGGAGTTAAAGGCCTGCAAAATGTCTCAAATAAAACCGTCACCGAATTCTCTTTGTGTGGTTGCGGTAGTGATGAACCCGTGGCAGACATTGAGGGTCACAGCGATAGAGTGTCTCGAGTGGCCTGGCATCCATCTGGAAGATTTTTGGGAACAACCTGGTAGGTCACAGCAGTGAGTACTCTGCAGCTGTATGCAGTACTCTGTTCTGATAGTGTTCTGTACACAGCTACGATAACTCGTGGCGTCTGTGGGACCTAGAGGTTCAGGAGGAGATCCTCCATCAGGAGGGTCACAGCAAAGGAGTCCACGACCTGAGCTTCCACCCTGATGGCTCGCTGGTAGCTACTGGGTGAGTTTGTGCACTTCGTAGTATCCTAAAATAGTCCGATACTCCCAGCCAAGTTATTGTTTACTATCAAAATACCAGAAAGAGAATAATGGACACAAGTACACACATTTAGAATCAGACTCAAAATCAGAATTACTTTATTGATCCCACTGTGACGGGGTTCTTATCATCAGCGAAACATGAAATGTGAATGATTTGTCCCACAAAACTATAAACTGTTACTGGAAGAAAAGAGAAGAGAAAAAACCAACTAAGGCTCATGTTCAGGCTCTGTCCTGCAACCTGTGACGCTACTTCATCACACCCACACATGGGACATGTGTTTGTTACTGTAGCAAATGAAAGCATTGTAAACATAAAAGATTAAAAAAAAGAATAATATAAAAACAATGAACAGCAACATGAATGTAAACAATAATGTGGTATAATTTAAAAAGCTATTTACAGACATTGCAGGTAAAAAGATGTGCAACAAATGGGAGTCACATAAATCCTGTAATCCCTTTCATGTGTTTTCTTTCTCTTTGGTGTTCATTCAGAGGGTTGGATTCATTTGGAAGGGTCTGGGACCTGAGGACAGGACGCTGTGTTGTCTTCCTTGAGGGACACCTGAAGGAGATCTACAGTCTGCACTTCTCTCCTAACGGGTCAGCCAGTTCAATTCAATTTTATTTCTATAGCCCAATATTTGCAACAATAGTCGTCTCAATTGGCTTCATATCGTTAATTGTGTAATGAATCATAAAGTGATAGAATTCGATAGCTGATTGCTAAACTAAACAGACTCAACTAAACTGGGTATCCCTGCCCTTAGACCCTCCTTCTCTGTAAAAACTCAGCCAGCTTCATTTCAGATCCAGACAGAGAGCTGTTGACTGAAACCGTTAATATAGGACGAAAGAAGAAATGGTCCAATCGGTGAAATAATCCTATAATTTATATCTACAGATAAAAAACAGCATTAACCAGCCAACAGCATTGTTTCATGGCGTGTGTTCCTCTGTTAGGCATCATCTGGCAACAGGAAGTGGTGACAATACCTGTAAGGTTTGGGAACTGCGCAACAGGAAGTGTCTGTACACAGTCCCAGCCCACCAGAACCTGCTGTCCACTGTCCGCTTCCAACGTAACAACATTTAGTCTTCCTGTCTCTTTTAAAAGGACACTACTTCTTGTGTAGCTTCAGTTTGTGTTTTTGTTTGCAGCCACAGACGGTCACTTTCTGTTGACTGGAGCTTATGACAACACAGCAAAGGTTTGGAGTCACCCCGGCTGGACACCGTTGAAGACCTTGGCAGGACATGAGGGGAAGGTATAAGCATTGATTGTGTCTATGCATTCAGACCTGATTGATGCTGATATTATGATAGTGACACTGTTGATTTCATCAGGTGATGAGCGTGGACGTGTCACCCGACGGGAAGCTGATAGCCACCAGTTCGTATGATCGAACGTTCAAACTCTGGTTGTCTGAGTGATGTCACCATTTGTTGTTGTATGTCAACCCTGACTTCATTTAAAAATGATGTGTTCCAGTACTGGTTTTATGTTTTCTAATAAAAGGAAGCTCAGATGATGAATATGCTTTTCCTGTCTGCATGGTGATGTTAGGTCTTGAAAATGTAGTCAAGACGAAGGTGAAATTTTTGCCCTCAACTAATACCGAGATCTTTAGTTTTTTAGTTGCTAAAATGACCACTATGATGCATTCATGAACCAAGTTCAGTTCACATTCAAGCAGTAAAAACTGCACCTTTGCACCAAACCTAAGTGTAATCTAAGCCTAATTAAACCCTAATTAAAAACTATAGGTAACCCTTGTGCTATCCTAGGCACTTTACCATTGGGAGTTGGGTCATCTAGACCCAATAGACAGTTGGGTCTTCTAGACCCACTAGACAGAGCTCTGAACCTTTTTTCTTCAATGATTTGTGATCTTCACTGGTGTCCATGGATTACATGAACTCTTTCCACCTTTATCCACCTTTGTCATGGTAGGAGAACATCTCAATGGAAGGGGGGGGGGGGTCATAGGATAGCACAAGGGTTAAAAGTATATAAATGTACTCTTACCAGCTACTTTATTAGGTCCACCCGGCTGGTACTGGGTTGGATCTTTAGCCTTTCGAACCGCAAGGTCAAGAACAAGGTTCCGTAAACATCCCTCAAGGTTTGCTCCATGTTGACTTGACAGAATCACAGATTTGTCTGCTGCACATCCATGATGCCGATTTCCCGTTCCACCACATTCCAAAGAGGCTCTATGGGGTCCTCATGGGAGGACAAACCCCTGCATGGGATGTACCACCGGACCATAACTGAAGTGGCTGATATCAAGAAGTCTTACCAATGGCTAGAGAGGGCTGGCCTACAGGACAGCACTGAAGCACTCATCCTGGCAGCTCAAGAACAAGCCCTGAGCACCAGAGCCATAGAGGCTCAGATCTACCACACCAGACAAGACCCAAGGTGTAGATCTACCACACCAGACAAGACCAAGGTGTAGATTTACCACACCAGACAAGACCCAAGGTATAGATCTACCACACCAGACAAGACCAAGGTGTAGATCTACCACACCAGACAGGACCCAAGGTGTAAGCTGTGCAAAGAGGCACCTGAAACAATCCAGCACATAAATGCAGGATGTAAGATGCTGGCAGCTAAAGCAGACATGGAGCGCCACAATCAAGTGGCTGGAATAATATACAGGAACATGTGTGCAGAATATGGACTGGAAACCCCAAGGTCAAAATGGGAAACACCTCTGAAGGTGGTAGAGAATGAGAACCAGACATTGTCCGGTTGATGTCCAGCTCCTCTGAAAATGGAGAATGTGAAAACTTGTCAAGGACTTTTGAAAAAAAAAAGGAGCAGAATCAATAGTCCGGATTCTTCAGCTATGACCTAGTTGTTGAAAAATGCCTTTAGCTGGGTTGGGTTACGTCTGTGTTGATCCCAGTCCCTCTGGGTGTGTCTATGAAGCCAGAAATGAAAGGAATGAAGAAAAGACCAGTTTCTGTCCAACCTGTTGGAGAACGGGGGGGAGCTTCATAGAAATGAACTGACAGAGAGAGAGGGAGTGTTGACTGGTAGAACAGGTTTAGCTGAGGTGGTCAAGTGAGCTTGAAGCAGACCAGGGAGCGAGCTGCCGTGTCATTGTTTCAACACAGAGAGGAAGAGAAAACAGCAAAGAGGACTCTCGGCGGGAAGAGAAGCTGACTGTGGACAGGTGAGTTACCTGGGAGGCTTGTTCAGGTACAAAGGGAGGGACACAGGCTTCAAAACATGTTTCTCTGCAGAGATAGTTAGGAAAAACCAACAACACAAAGTGGATTTTTACCTGTGGTGATTCTGGTTCTGCTGCAGGTTTCTGCTCAGTACTGGCCAACGTCATTTTAAGGCATCTGTCACTCACAGACTTTTCAAAACACACCAGAGACAAATTTAGCCGGTTTGGAATGATCTGGACTGAACCACTACCAGAGAAATTTAGATTGGGGTTTCTGCCTTCTTTTGGACTCAATGACTGTCGTGTGGATGTGAAGATGTGGGGTTGGGGGGGGATCTATGCCAGTGTTTTTCAACCAGTGTGCCGTGGGAAGTTGCCCTCATTAACCCTTGTGCTATCCTATGACCCCCCTCTTCCATTGAGGTGTTCCCCCTACCAAGACAAAGGTGGATAAAGGTGGAAAGATTTCATGTAATCCATGGACACCAGTGAAGATCACAAATCATTGAAGAAAAAAGGTTCAGAGCTCTGTCTAGTGGGTCTAGATGACCCACCTCCCAATGGTAAAGAGCCTAGGATAGCACAAGGGTTGACTGATCTAAAAACATTTCCCATCTCCAGGATTTCAGCTCTGTGTTCATCCAAACAGGCCCTGATAAAACAGAGTAGTTAGGAATATGAAAGATCGTAAAATACTTTTATCTTTGTGTTTATTTGATTCTATTAAAGACATTTTGATCAGAATGACAGTACTTCGATTTAGCCGCAGCTTCAGTTGTTTTAGGAAAAGTCCCGCCCCTTTAACTGTCTCCACCAATCATTCTTAGAAGTTTAATCACATGTCATCAGTCTGACCAATAAAGGTTCCAACAAAAATACCAGCTAAAGCTCGTCTTTAGCGGTGCATTTTTCCGCGGGATCCGCTGTCAGACTGTGGAAAAAAAACATGAAGCTCAGAGACGCGAGTCTTTCTGCGTTTAGCGGTTGTTTGTACTACATCTCCCATGATGCATTGGGTTAAAGTGACAGCATCTGGGCAAATGATGAGTCTCTCTTAACGTCTTGAAACAACAACAAACACACATCAAACAGTTTTTAAATCTTCTAACTTAACTATTATTACTTCTTTTTAGAAAAAACAGCTGCAGTTTTCAGCTTTTTCTGCCACAATTATCACAAAAATGCAGTTGAGATTGTGGAGGAGCTGTAGATCAATACAGACTAGGAGTTTCTCCTTTTTTTAATTTGGGGATTTTTGGTGTGTGGCAGGATTTTTCTAAGGTTAAAGTGTGCCGTGGCTCAAAAAAGGTTGAAAAACACTGATCTAGACCAGAAGGACATTTATATAAACCATGTTCAAATACAGGAAGTCGCGTGAGCCTGGAGCAGGACAAGGCTCGTGTCTGAACTCCTGGTTTAGCTGCAAGTTTGTTTCGTTTCGATCTGCTTCTCATTTTCAACCCTTGTTCTATCCTAGGCACTTTATCGTTGGGAGTGGGGTCATCTAGACCCACTAGACAGAGCTCTGAACCTTTTTTCTTCAATGATTTGTGATCTTCACTGGTGTCCATGGATTACATGAAATCTTTCCACCTTTATCCACCTTTGTCATGGTAGGGGGAACACCTCAAGGGAAGGGGGGGGGGGGTCATAGGATAGCACAAGGGTTAACATTGGGACATTGCCCATAAATGCAAGGGGGAGGGGGGTGTCATCTAAGATAGCACAATGTTTAACCCTTGTGCTATCCTATGGGATCAAGATGACCATTGACGTGTCCTCCCTACCATGACAAAGGTGGATAAAGGTGGAAAGATTTCATGTAATCCGTGGACACCAGTGAAGATCACAAATCATTGAAGAAAAAAGGTTCAGAGCACTGTCTAGTGGGTCTAGATGACCCAACTCCCAACGTTAAAGTGCCTAGGATAGCACAAGGGTTAGAGGAAGACAAGAGAGGAGGTTTCTGGATGCAGAGAAGGAAGACATGAAGGTAGCTGCTGGTAGAAGATGCAGAGGACAGACGGAGGAAGCTGATTGGCTGTGGAGACCCCTGGAGGGAAAAGCGGAAGAAGTCGTCCGTAAAAACAGACTTATGGAGACGAAGCTTTGGCGGGAAGGACACACAGTTACACAGTTTCTTCAATCTCCAAAAAAAGGTTAAATTGGGAGGGGTGAGTTTTTTCAGATCAACCCCCCTCCATCAAATCAAAATGGCTGATGTAACAGCCCCCACACACATAGATACAAACGTGACCCTAAATAAAAAATACATAGAAAATGAAGCAATAATGATGGAAAACTAATCAGACTTCTAACTTAATTTTTTGGGGGTTAAACGTCTAACTTCTGATGGGAAGATGCTCCTTTCAGCCTCTGGTAGTTTTTGGGGAACTGCAACCGTCGGTAATTAATGCTCAGAATCCAGAAATGAAAACCAGAATAGTTCCCCAATAAACCAATGAGTGGAGCTGAAGGAAGTGTGGTATTTCTGATGTTCTCTGCAGCTTCAGTTTTGACAAAAAGTTCTCCACAGATCTTCACCTCTAAAAACTCTCTGGTCTCATCACAGGTTGACGGTCCTGCTTCCTATTTCCGCCTTTCCTGCTGTGGTTGGTTCACTGACTGGACTCTGCTCCGCCTCCACAATGTCATCAAACATCAATGTCTCTCTGGATAATCCATATGGTCAGGTGACTATCCCGAGGGCAAAGCTCCGCCCCTCTGATGGGGGCAGTACAGTAATAGCAAATCCAACAGCTCTCAGCAGCAATGATACATCTTACACAATTTCAAGCTCCGCCCACAAGGAGTCATATATGGTGAAGGAAGATGAAGGTGTGGAAGAGGAGAAAAGGGGCTGTTGCTACCGCTGCAGGAGGAGGAAGTGACATCACTGCGGCAGTGATGCAGGGACTGGATCCATGTTATTTTCCTACGGAAAAGAGAGTTCAAAAGCCAGAGGGGAACAACACGAAGGGCAGGACGCTACACCACAAGGCCATTTTGTTTCTGCAATCAACTTGAGCAAACCAAGGTCATGAGCGAGGCGGAGTCAGCTGAGAAGAAGTCCAGTCAAACAACGCTGGAACCAGTTTTACAGTCAAAGGTTTCAAAGTGACCACAACTATCTTCCCCTGAACCTCTGTAACCTCTGACCTCTGCTTCTCTGCTGGAGACTCCACCCTTTCACAAGTTCTACTTAAATAATGGGCGCTCAGAACTGCAGGACCTGGATACCTGATTGGTCATGGGGTGATGGTTCTTCTAGAACGTTCTAATAAATAAATAAAAGTTTGAGACACACAATGGCTGCCCTTGACACCGTCTAAGTTTCTTGCCACCATTGTTGCCATGACAACAGCTAAGGTGCACATCCCATGAAGCGGCAGCCTCAGTAATGTTGTTGTATGTCTGATCTTGTTCGAGTTGTACTGGAACACATCTCGTATGTCAGTGTAAAAGCTGTACATGTGACAATAAAAGGATTCTGATTCTGATTTGTTTACGGACTATTGTCCCTCTGACTCTTGGGGTCCGTTTCTGCTGGTCTTTTACATTTGGACCAGACTGATTGAACTAGCTCAGAAGAACATCCAGAGTCTGTCCGAGTTTATTTTGTAAACAGAAATAGTTCTGTTCTTTGTGCATAAGTTCTGACCCGTTTCTGCTGTGAAGTGCTTTGATGGACATTAACCCTTGTGCTATCCTAGGCACTTTGGGAGTTGGGTCATCTAGACCCACAAGATCAGTGTTTTTCACACCAGCATCCAAAAAAAAAAAAGCCGAAATTCATGGTCTGTATTGATCAACAGCCCCCCCCCCCCCCCCCCCCCCCCCCCCCCCCCCCCCTTTTTTTTGTTGTT
>CM074504.1:26807099-26817099 GCA_037389245.1 Oryzias sinensis
CCCCCCCCCCCCCCCCGCAATCTCACGTGCATTTTTGTGATGATTTTGGCCGAAAAAGCTGGAAGTTTCAGCTGTTTTTTCTAAGAGATGAAATAAAAGTTAAATTAGAAATTTTAGAAACTGTTTGTTTGTTGTGGTTTCAAGACGTTTCACAAGGACAACTCATTGCGCGCTGGGACACTGGCCCTTTAAGCCAATGCACCATGGGAGATGTAGTGATGGTAGACAGACTCTCTTCTCTGAGCTTCATTGTTTTGTTCTCTTGTTCCACGGTCTGACACCGGATTCTGTGGAAAGCTACACCGCTAAAGACGAGCTTTAGCTGGTATTTCTGTTGGAACTGAGAGACTTTATGAGCAGAATCAGAACAAGGAAGTGAAGACTTTAACCACTTCTGATTGGTCAGACTGATGGCGTATGATTAAGCCTTCAAGAATGATTGGCGGAGACAGTTAAATGGGCGGGGCTTTTCCGCAAACTGTTATAGCTGCAGCTAAATCACGGTACCGTCATTCTTATCAAGATGAAATAAGATTAAATAAACACAAAGAAAAAGTCATTTTAAGATCTTTTATATTCCTAACTACTCAGTGTTTTAGCAGGGCCTGTTTGGATGAACAGAGAGCTGAAATCCTGGAGATGGAAATGTTTTTAGATCAGTTAATGAGGGCAATTTCCCACGGCACACTTGACCATCTCCCACGGCAGGGGTCGGGAACCTTTTTGGCCAAGAGAGCCATAAACGCCACATATTTACAATAATGTAGTGTCCCTTTCCCATACTGAGGCACGGAGACTTAACTTCTTTTAAGGTTCTTCATTCTGGTGACTGTAGACCGCAACAAACGCCGAACAATTAATTCAGCAACTCCTGAATCTCTCCCCGAGACGAGAGCGCTTCTCCCAACTTTATATTCCCCCCTCCCGCTCCAGCCCTCCCATTTCCCTTATTATTGCCCATAGCTGAACCCCATTGGTCCAAACTACCCAACGACAAGCTGAGCGACAGAACTGATGGCCAATCAGATCTCTGCATGATGTGTTCAATGAACTCCGGAACCTATAACGCGTTCTAACAGCCCAGTTAAACTCAGTCCGCGACAATGTTTAAAACGAAATATACAAGTGAATGTGTGCAAGGACAATAAGTATAACATAGTTATGCTGTTGCTAATAAATGATGAGTATTTTTTAGCATTAATGTGACTTCTGGTCTGCGTGGTGGTTTTGCTGATCATCATGGTGTAGTCCGGGTGAAATGTGGTGAGTTTCAGCTTCATGCAGGCGTTGAGACTTCCATCCCTTAAACGTGATGGTAGGTTGGTCTGAATGTTCTGTAGACGTGACAAAGACTGCTCACATGCAGACGTAGAGCCAAACACACACCCACACACTGCAGTATCTGACGATTTGTCCGCGAGCCACATGTGACCATCAAAAGAGCCATATATGCCATAGGTTCCAGACCCCTGCCCCACGGCACACCGGTGTGCGGACACTGGTTGAAAAACACTGCACTAGACCCACTAGACCAGGGGTGGCGAACAAGTTTGACACCAAGAGCCGAATTTTTTCACTGTGAGAGTCAAAGAGCCACACCACACACTGACCTGCCAAGACGCACACACACACACGCAATTAAAGCTGTATTATTGTCCATAACACACTCCTCTCCCTACAACAGAACAGCAAGTATTGTACTTGTGTTTATTTCAAGGAAAGTGTCCACCCTCAATGCACACATCAATGCAGCTTAGCCAGAGTTAACACAGAGACTACCCTAGAGGTCAGATACCCCCTCCACACACACATGCACCTCTCTCTCATTTCATACACACTCTCTCTCTTCATCTCACTCTTTCTCTGCCTCTCTCTGACACACAACTACTCAGTGACGGGCAGTGAGGTTGATGCTGGTGAGAATGTGACTCCTCTGAAGTCAGATTTATGATAATAAAACTGAATATTTCATCGTTTATCCAACAGAATTTAACTGGTAATTCTTTGTGTCTCAACATTCCTCTTTCAATGATACTTAGACCAACAAATACACAAACATCTGGACAGAGCATCCTTCTGGTGTCTGAGTCATTCATATTCACAATGAACACATTAAATACATTACATTTCAGTTGTGTGCAACTTAAATTAATTTTGACCCTCATTAGAATATCTTGCTTTTATGTGTTTTTATTCAAAATTGTATGACTGACATGTGCATCAAAAGCACATAATTTCTTAAATATTAATACATTGCAATGAATCAGTTTAAACTAAGGAGTAATATACCAACACGTTCTGAGTTACAATTTAACTGACTGCGTAAGTCACGACATTTCCCTCATGCTCATATTAGGAACCCGGTAACTTCGACACACACTCATTCAGCCAAACGGCATGGAACTCAACTCTGCTAACAGCTACCTGGCTCATGGTTTTACACTGAAAATCACCCCCCCTCTTCCCATGAGTCTTAGGGGCCGAAGGCGGGGCTAAGCCCCAGTTGTAGCCTCTCTGATCGGTTCCTTTACCTGAGTGTCGGTCAGAACGGACCGATGTCTGTTCTCCAAATCATAACAGGGCCTTCTTTCAGAGAGATTTCTGCTCATTTATTTCCGGTTCTCTCGCTGCCTCATCAGTGACAAGCGGGGATCTCATCAGTCAGTCTCTGCATTAAAGGATCCATGAGAAAAGTGATCTGCGGTCGTTTCCGTCCAGTTGCGCAAGCAGCGTCACGTTCTGCGCTTCATTCATTCTGATTGCAGCTTTCTGATGTGAGCTCCGCAAAAAAGGAAAGTGGGAGGATTGCCGTTTTGAATGAGCACTTTGAAAAGCTTCAACTTGTTAATAAAGGAGACAATTTGTGTCAGATCAGGAAGTTTTTCATTTTCTCCGGGATACGTTTAGTTCCTTTCTGCCATGAACTATGTTACTGCTCCCAAAAGCTCATAATGATGAACATGGTGACGTCATTCTGTTCAGTAAAAAGTAAGAATCTTCCCGTTCTTCCAGAAACATCCTGTGTTTCTCTTTATACTCTGAATTTCACCATTTTGACCATGAGGGTAACGGTCTGCACACATCAATCTTTATCTATGTGTCCCGGCAGTGGGCGTAACCCGCGCAAATGATTGACGGTCACGTATGTTTCGGGAGCAGCATGAAACACACACACACTGCCAAATTACTTTTATTATTAATTATTTATTTTTAATATCCTCTGATGGTTTGAACATGGTTTAAGAGGGAAAAAATTATGAAATGAGGCACAGTATATGGAAAATATGACGAGACGCAAAGAGCCGCACGCTCATTGTCCAAGAGCCGCACGCGGCTCGAGAGCCGCACGCGGCTCGAGAGCCGCACGCGGCTCGAGAGCCGCGTGTTCGCCACCCCTGCACTAGACAGTTGGGTCATCTAGACCCACTAGACAGTAGGGTCATCTAGACCCACTAGACAGTAGGGTCATCTAGACCCACTAGACAGAGCTCTGAACCTTTTTTCTTCAATGATTTGTGATCTTCACTGGTGTCCATGGATTACATGAAATCTTTCCACCTTTATCCACCTTTGTTATGGTAGGGAGAACACGTCAATGGAAGGGGGGGGGGGGGTCATCTAAGATAACACAAGGGTTAGAGTTTGTTTTTTGTTGTAAACTTTCTTTTTTTCTTCGTTTTACTTTATGAAGAAAACGTCAATAATGTGTATAATTTTGTCCTGAACATTTGCTGAAGCACTTTTAGTGTAAATTCTTCAAACAGCATAACATTAAAAATCAAACAGGGTAGCTTTTAAATAAAGTGATTGTTCCCTTTTCTGTTCTCATTGCCTCTTTTTCCGTAAAATTTCAGATCTCAAAGTACCAAAAGCCCCAAACAAGAGACGACCACCACCAAGGAACCTAGGGGGTTGGAATATTCAGAGTTAACCCGTGAGCTATCCTATGACCCCCCCCCCTTCCATTGAAGATGACCCCACTGTCTAGTGGGTCTAGATGACCCCACTGTCTAGTGGGTCTAGATGACCCCACTGTCTAGTGGGTCTAGATGACCCCATTGTCTAGTGGGTCTAGATCAGTGTTTTTCAACCTTTTCTGAGCCACGGCACACTTTAACCTTGACAAAAATCCCGCGGCACACCAGCATTAAAAAAAAAAAGGATTAAACCAGTCTGTATTGATCCACAGTCCCCCCATGATCTCAACTGCATTTTTGTGATAATTGTGGCAGAAAAAGCTGGAAGTTTCAGCTGTTTTTTTCTAACAGATGTAATAAAAGCTAAGTTAGAAGATTCAAAAACTTTTTGATTTGTGTTCGCTGTTGTTTCAAGACGTTAAGAGGAGAGACTCGTTGTGCGCCGACACGCTCACCCTGTCACTTTTAACCCAATGCATCATGGGAGATGTAGTTCCATAATCCGCCAAACGCAGAAAGACCAGCGTCTCTGAGCTTCAGTGTTTTGTTCTCTTGTTCCACGGTCCACTAAAGACGAACTTTAGCTGGTATTTCTGTTGGAACTGAGAGACTTTATAAGCAGAATCAGAACAAGGAAGTGAAGACTTTAACCACTTCTGATTGGTCAGACTGTTGACATGTGATTAAACCCCCCAAGAATGATTGGTGGAGACGGTTAAAAGGGCGGAACTTTTCCTAACGCAGCTGAAGCTACGGCTAAATCACGGTACCGTCATTCTTATCAAAATGTTTTTAATATAAACACAAAGAAAAAAGTCTTTTATGATCTTTCATATTCTTAACTACTCAGTGTTTTATCAGGACCTGTTTGGATGAACAGAGAGCTGAAATCCTGGAGATAGAAAATGTTGTTAAATCAGGTTAGATCAGTGGTTCCCAAACTTTTTCTGCAGGGCCCCCCTTTCTGAAAATTAGAATATTTTCGAGCCCCCCCACACTGACACAAACATACAAATCCTTTGTTTCTAAACTCCACCGCGCCTTATAACATGTGGTTAATGAGAAATCTTTCTGAACGTTAGAATTCTGTTATCTAAAGCTGAAGGAATCTCTAGATCTGTCTGTGTGTCTCTGTCTTTAGAAATGCCAAAACACATCTGTAACCTATTAAACAAAATATCATTTGATTTTGGAGGAAAAAATGTCATTACGTAAGCAAAATTTGTTTTGTGTAACACCAGAAAACATGGGGGAATGGATGTATTAACCTTTGAAACTTTAAACAACTCTTTTAAAATAAAGTGGTTAAGTAATTTATTGAAAGGGGAGGACAATATCTGGAATGCATTTCCCAAATATATATTTGACACAATGGGAGGCATTAAATTCTTGCTAAAATGTAATTATAAAACAGAAGAATTACCCAAAAAACTTTCAAACTTTTACAAAGAAGCCCTGCTGGCCTGGAAACTCCTTTATAAACATAATTCTTCTCCAACAACTTGTTGTATTTGGAATAACAGTAATGTACAATACAAGAATAAATCACTTTTTTCCTAGATGGTATGATAATGATATTGTTTTAATCAGACAACTTTTCAATTCCCATGGACTTCTTCTGACGTATGAAGAATTTCTTTTAACATTCGGTATTCCTGTTCCACCCAGAGAATATGCAATAGTGTTAGATGCCGTTCCAACCAGTCTACTTCAACTGTTTAAAGGGATTTAGAACACAAGTCAATTAAAAACCCAGACAATTTTTTTGGACAATCTGGATATTTGTGTTAATTCAGTTTCCAATAAACAAATAAGAAATCTTTTACAGACCACAACCTTACCTGCTGGGAAGTTTTATTGGGAATCCACATTTGTGGACATAAAATGGACTTATGCTTGGACTATTAGCAATAAATACTGTCTGAATAACAAAATAAAAGAGGTGTCCTTCAAAATATTGCATTGTATATATCCTACCAAAAAAACTTTGAGTAGATTTGTTGGACATGGACCTGTTTTGTTCATTCTGTGAAACTCAGGAGGAAACTATTTATCATCTGTTTGTGGACTGCAGACATACAAATAAGGTTTGGATTGAAGTGGGAAACTATATTGGAAATATAACTAAACAAACTGTTACATTTTTAGATAAAGACATTATTCTGGGTTACCTTAATGTCAAAGTAGACAAAGATTGTATCTTCATTACACAATTGTTTTTATTATTGGCATAATTCCATATCCATAAAGCCAAATGGTCAAACTCCAAACCTAAATTCCAGCAGTTTTTGAGTGAAATCAATCAGTAATGAACCATTATCAAACATCTGCAAAACCAAAAAGCAATTCCAACTAATTTAATTTTTGAAAGATTTAAAATATATTAAGCCCCAAAGATTTTTGAAGCAATAATTCTTTTTGTCTTATGTTGTATATGTATGTGTATATATTTATATACTTTTTGTTTTATTTCTTATGTTTTTCTGCAATATGTACACATTTTAATTCCCCCTGAGACATTCACATTATTGTATTATGTTGTTTGTCAATAAAGTATGAAAAAAAATACTCCACCGCGCCCCCCCTGCAATACCTCCGCGCCCCCCAGTTTGGGAACCACTGACAGCCCCTTCCATTGAAGATGACCCCACTGTCCAGTGGGTCTAGATCAGTGTTTTTCAACCTTTTTTGAGCCACGGCACACTTTAACCTTGACAAAAATCCCGCGGCACACCAGCATTCAAAAAAAAAAAAGGATTAAACCAGTCTGTATTGATCCACAGTCCCTCCATGATCTCAACTGCATTTTTGTGATAATTGTGGCAGAAAAAGCTGGAAGTTTCAGCTGTTTTTTCTAACAGATGTAATAAAAGCTAAGTTAGAAGATTCAAAAACTTTTTGATTTGTGTTCGCTGTTGTTTCAAGACGTTAAGAGGAGAGACTCGTTGTGCGCCGACACGCTCACCCTGTCACTTTTAACCCAATGCATCATGGGAGATGTAGTTCAATAATCCGCCAAACGCAGAAAGACCAGCGTCTCTGAGCTTCATGGTTTTGTTCACTTGTTCCACGGTCTGACACCGGATTCTGTGGAAAGCTACACCGCTAAAGACGAGCTTTAGCTGGTATTTCTGTTGGAACTGAGAGACTTTATGAGCAGAATCAGAACAAGGAAGTGAAGACTTTAACCACTTCTGATTGGTCAGACTGTTGACATGTGATTAAACCCCCCAAGAATGATTGGTGGAGACGGTTAAAAGGGCGGAACTTTTCCTAACGCAGCTGAAGCTACAGCTAAATCACGGTACCGTCATTCTTATCAAAATGTTTTTAATATAAACACAAAGAAAAAAGTCTTTTATGATCTTTCATATTCCTAACTACTCAGTGTTTTATCAGGACCTGTTTGGATGAACAAAGAGCTGAAATCCTGGAGATAGAAAATGTTGTTAAATCAGGTTAGAGGTTGAGGACAATCTCCCGCGGCACACACACTGGTTGAAAAACACTGGTCTAGATGACCCAACTCCCAACGTCAAAGTGCCTAGGATAGAACAAGGGTTAACCCAAGGGGCAGAATTTTATTCCTGATTCAAAAGTTTGGGAGCCGAACAGTTAAGCTCCTCCCACACTTCTGAGATGGGGAAAAAGGAACAGGTAAAAGGAAAATGAGGAGCCAACAGAGAACCAATCTGAAGGAGGCTGAACAGGAAATGGGGGGGGGGGGGGGGGATGGGGATTTAGTCATCAGATTAGTTCTGCACACGTTGAATCTGGTTGAGGGATTCATGAAGGAGTCTGGAGAACTGCAGGAGATCAGCAGCTGTGGACAAGGCGGATTCAGACGGAGGCGGAAGGGCAGAGGAGGAGAAGCCAGTTTTGCTCCACAGATGGAAACAACACAGATAAATCACTGACAAGAAGCAGAATCAGCGGTTCAGTCGTTTTTATTTCTGGTTTTTGATTTTGTGCGATTTTTCTGTCAAAAGAGTCAGTTACCCCGCCATGTGCAGCAGAACCAGCAGCATAAGGAACAGGGCAGAGGTGGGCAGCAGTTGCCATAGTGATGGAAGCGAGGCTCAGCCAGACCTCCATGTGACCTCCTGTAATCATTCTCCTCCGTCCCCAGCCACAGCTTGCCCTTAGCTCCCATGTCTCCTGAAGGCCGCCTCTCTCTGCCACTTGGGTTCCAGGGGATGCAGGCCTGCTGGCTTTTGACCCCCAGAAAGGACGTCAAGTCCAAGTCCAGACCTGCAGCTCCTCCTCTGGGGCGGGGTGTGTTTTGTCGACACTGAGGACAGGGGATCCACACCTACAGGGGTGGGAGGGCAAATCACATTTAGCCTGCAGCAAAGCCACATTCCAGTGAATATTGATGCATTTGCAGAGTGAAAAGTCCACATTCAAAAATGGGTCAGTGTGTCTGTGTATGTCAGCAAGTGCACACATTAACCCCACAGACTGACTGTGGACGGAGCCAGCAGACCACACGTCATCTGGTTGGCAGCTGCATTGATGCTTGGCTGCACTGCAGCTGCAGTCTAACCCTCATTTGTATGAGTAGTTTGAAAATGCCATTTCTGCTTTTGTTCTTTTTAAATATTAATGTTTTCTTCTCCAAATGTTTACATTTTTAATCATCTTCACTGGATCACTGCAATTTTCAGAAAAGATCCAGAAAAAAGAGACAAAGTTTGGACTGAATGAGCAGCTTGTGTTGATTTTTTCCTGAAATGGGACTAAATCTGAAGGAGCAGTGATTGTACCAATCAATCACTTGTTCCTTTCTTTGTCCTAACATTCTAAAAGTTGGAACAACCAGGTAGGAAAATCTGTCATGAAATGTTTTTAATGTACTTATCTAAACGTAGAAAACAATAAAGTCTCTGTCTGAGAAATAACTTAACTTCATTTAACCCTTGTTCTATCCTGGTCACTTTAACGTTGGGAGGTGGGTCATCTAGACCCACTAGACAGTTGGGTCATCTAGACCCACTAGACAGTGCTCTGAACCTTTTTTCTCCAATGATTTGTGATCTTCACTGGTGTCCATGGATTACATGAAATCTTTCCACCTTTATCCACCTTTGTTATGGTAGGGAGAACACGTCAATGGAAGGGGGGGGGGGTCATCTAAGATAGAACAAGGGTTAAAGGATGTGATATTAAAACCTCTGCCAGAGTCTGAGCACAAAGCTGTCACTGTTATCATAGACTCCAAACAGGAGAGAAGACATTCAAACTTAGTAAAGATGTCACAGCTGAGCACCATGATGAGGATGGTATTAGAACCCGAGGAAAACACTTGAATGCACCGCTAAAGACATAAGACAATGTCAGCGAACGCATCCATGAGCCACTGATGGACATCACCGGTGCCAGTTGGAGGACAGAGAGCTGATGTGACAGAGGGCAGTGAGAGGCATCCATGAGGGGCAACAAAGATCTCAGAGGAAGATCAGAAACGAGAAATCCATTGGTAACGCTTTCGTTTAGAGTACAGTACTTACAGTGTACTTAAGTGGTATTTATATGGTATTTATTGTGTAACTACTGGGTACTTACAGGGTGTTTACATGTACTTTTTATGGGACTTACCGGGTACTTACATGGTACTTTTTTGTGTCTACGCTGTACTTACATGGTACTTGCTGTGTATTTATGTGGTACTATTTGATTCATACTTATGTGGTACATACTGGGTATTTATAATATACTTACTGGGTATTTACATGTTGTGCATATAAATGCACAACATGTAAATACTTATCGGCCTCCAAAACTCAGCAGAAGCTGCAACGCCTCACCTCACTGATAACCAAAGACACTTTGTGGTTTTTTTTATCATTAAGCAATTTATTTATAAACTGTAGCTTGAGAACATGCAAACCATTGACATCAATTTATAGAGTTTGCTTAAAAAAACTAATTTGATTTATTAGACTTATTATTTATTTGACAATAGTACATTCAAGTTTCTTGAATGTGTCCTGTGTCAAATAAGATTCTCCTACAGATTTACTTCAATAAAAAAGCAAGAAAATTATGAAAAAATGTTTTTATTGCTATGATTTAAAGGCCCG
>CM074504.1:26822099-26829619 GCA_037389245.1 Oryzias sinensis
TATCAGGACACCCCAGGCAGGAGATCGATTATCGACTTTGTAGTCGTTTCAGACAACCTTTGGCCGTACGTCTTGGACATTCAGGTAAAGAGAGGAGCAAGAGCTGTCCACCGATCACTACCTGCTGGGGAGTTAAATGGCTGGTGAGGAAGGAGGCCGGAAAGACTTGGGAAGACCTAAACGCTCTGTGAGGGTCTGCAGGGAACGTCTGACTGGTTTAATTTTCCTAAAGTGAAAAGCCAAAAGGTATAAATCTCCTCAAGTACTCTGGAACTCTGAAGGTTCCTCACACTGCCCTAAAAGCTCACATCCTAGAACTAACAGGATCCAAAAAGTATTTGTGTTCTGGTTCCAAATTTGAGATTCGGAGAAGCAGAATAGAAGAATAGTTTATGACATCATAGACTGTTTGGGGTTTCAAGTACCGTATGCATTTCATGTCCCTTATGTGTTTTAATAATACACTGTATTTTATCCCACAAAGGGAAATTCTTTCTCCGCATTTGACCCATCCCCTTGGGGAGCGGTGAGCTGCAGCCGAAACCGCGCTCGGGAGGCAGTAGTGTTAAGGGTCTTGCCTAAGGACCCACACTGGGTGATGTTAACTGCTCGCCATTGATATGGCAATTGCCCCCAGTACCATTGCTCATTCCCCTCCGGGAATCGAACCCTGGTTTCCTGCACGGTAGCTTCCCACCTTACCAACCGAGCTACCCAGCCACTTAAAAAAAAATCCAGCTAAACTCGTCTTTTTTTATTTTTTTTTTATTTTTTATTTTTTTTATTTTTTTTTTAATACACATAATAATAGCACGGAGTGCTGTGTGTGTAGAAGGGCGGAGCTTACCAGGTGGGAGGCCGCACATACAGGGCGGACAGCAGGTTTGAGACGCCGCCGGAAAAATTCTCCTAGATTTCTATAATGATGCAAGTCTTCAACCGCTGCTTCCTGTTGGACAAACACAGGAACAGTCAACTAGGTGAAAAAACAGGTGAGGAGAACGCCAGCTGGTTCCAAGCCCAGACCTGCATATTGACTCCAAACGTCCAGATGTACAGAGAGTAGATGGGTTTCCTGAGCCATGTGGGTAGATTCATCTTGTTTAGACGACCCCAGGCTCGGGAGAGGAAACGAGTTGGAAAGGAGCGGTACAACGCCACCTGCAGGAGTAATAGACAAAGAAAGAAAACGTCCATCAGCCTGGTCCAGGTGGACCTTTGTGAAGCCGATTGTTTCAATTCCTGAAAAACTTAACATTCTGTTTTCAGTTATGAATTCTGCTTTGCAAGGAACCAGGAAAGACAAGCAAGAAGCTGAACAGAGTGAGAGAAGACGACATCCCCGCCACCAAACTACCCTCCCTCAGTGGCCCCGCCCAAACACAGCTGTTCTTACCCGATTGGCCAGCGGACGCAGAGTTTTGAACGATAAGATGAAACCAAGGAAGGCAATTGGTCGGCGGCGCCAAGGGGCGGGGCGACAGACCCCATTACTGAGCTTGCTCAGACGGTGACGAAGAGCCAAATGAGGCACCCGAAGCCTGATATTGTTTTTGCCCAGAATGAGAGTGAGGAAGAGGAGGAGCAGATAGGAAGAGGGGTGAGTTAAACTGGTAGAAACTTCCGGAACTAATAAATACAAACACTTGAACCGAGATGCGAGGAAGAGGAGGAGACAACAAGCCAAGGAGAGGCATGGGAAGGTAGCAGCAGGAGAACCACAGGCAGGTAAGGACCAGAACCTAATGGAGCTTCAAAGCAGAAGGCAGCCGAGGACAGACAGGAGTCAGCAGATCGATGAGGAAGATGTGACGACTTAAGTATTCACTATTATCAGATATTCGTGAAGGAAACTGATTTTATTTAGACACATGATGGAAAGAAGAAAAGTGGATCTTCTGTGTGTTTAGGAGAAGCAGAGGAGGAGGAGGTAGAGAAGAAGATGCTGAGGTTCTCTGTGGGACCAGGATGGATCAGGACTGGATCCATCAGAGGATCAAATCATGGATGTTCTGGAGATCCATGCAGGGAACCAGATGGAGAAGTTTGAGAGGAGGAACAGTGATGATGATGGTAGAAGGTTGGAGCTACCAGGAAAGAGTCCTAGAGGAATGACTTGAACATCCAGACCTTCCTTCATGTCATTTTAAACACACACCCAGATTGGGGGAGGGGGAGGTCAGATTAGGGGGGTTTAACAGGTCCTCAACTAAACAACTAGGTTAGCAGGTTATCTGGGGATTAGAGACAAATAGGTGGAGCAAGATGCTACGCCAGCAACTTTTATCGAGACAAACACGTTGGTTTCTTTAAACTTGTGGGGACACAAAATTGACACAATTATAGCCCCGACAGTTGACCCGGCTTCAACTCTAAAGCGTCAGACCTGAGTTTCAAGATCAAGTTGGTCTGTTTTGGTTCAAATAATAACTGGGTTCCCTGGAGCCGAAGTTCCATGAATGAGTAGAAGACCATCAACCAGAACAGGAGTTCTCCTTCCTCCTGATGTTCTCTTGTCTGCTAAAGATACCTCCCCCCAACATGAAAATTCAACAGCCCTCCCGCTGTCACTCTCCCACCTGAAAGGTGCTGTGGTTCTCGTCTTAACGGCTCTTCCTCCCACTCCACTGCTTTCTCCATCGCAGGTGTGATGGCGTCGCCTCACCTGCCGCAGCAGGTCACGATCCTGACTGACACCGCTGCGGCGCTTAAAGCAAAACCTCACCATCAAAGAGTTTCGTCACAAAGGAGCAGACGGATCATTCAGGAGTGCAGATAAGACAGACAGGGATCAGAGTCCTTAATGCCCAGAGCTCCCCCCTCTGGAAATGGAAGTGTCTTGGTCAGCTGACCAAACAGAGCTCATTGTTTGGTCACACGCTTGAAGTCAGGAAGAGTCCATCATCAGAACCCAAATCCTCCAAAGAAAAGATGCAGCAGGTTTGTTCTGTTCTGGAAGCTGCAGACATGAGTTCATGAAACATGATCAAGAAAGGTTCTGGTCACCAGAATACATGTCCATGGGAGAAGACGCAAAGGCAAAGCCAAAGTCCCAACAGGTTGTTACACACGTGACATTTTCACCAGTTTGGAGGTGTTCGGTGTCCATGTCAGGTTCTTGGAGATGTACGTGCCAAGAAACCTGACAGTCTGTCTAGTCCACCTCCTCACCTCTGATGTGGAGTGGGGGTTGAGTTGTTCTCCTGGCCCTCCGGAAGTCTATAATGACCTCCTTGGTTTTGGTGGGATTGAGGACCAGATCGTTGTCTGAACACCACTCCTCCAAGTGTTGGATCTCCTGCCTGTACCAGGTCTCGTTATTGTCTGCAGTGTCATCAGCGAATTTCACTATAGTGTTGGAAGAATACATGAGAGCAGTCCTGAGTGAAGAGTGTGAAGAGGGCTGGACTGAGCACACAGCCCTGTGCTCAGGATTATGGAGTCAGATGTCAGGCTCCCCATCCTGACATTCCGAGGCCTGTTGGTCAGGAAGTCCGTAATCCATGAACAGAGCGTGGCTGAGAGTCCAAAATTGGAGAGTTTGTGTATCAGTTTATGGGGAATCACAGTGTCGAATGCGCTACTGAAGTCCACAAAGAGCGTCCTGACGTAGGTGTTTGGCTGCTCCAGGTGGGTCAGGGCTGTGTGGTGGAAATGGCGTCCTCTGCAGATCTATTTGCCCGGTAAGCAAACTGATGTTTGTCAAAGTTTGCGGGGATGTTATATTTGAAATGTTCTAAGACAATCCTCAAAACATTTCATTATAACCGGAGTGAGGGCAACTGAACGGTAGTCATTGAGTGTTGTGACAGCAGGTTTATTGGGCACAGGAACAATGGTTGTGGATTTGAGGCAGGTGGGGACTGTGGACAGCTGTAAGGATAGGCTGAAAATATCTAAACACGCCAGCCAGGTGGTCAGCGCAGGACTTCAATAGACCCCATCCGGTCCAGCTGTTTTTGCAGCGTTGACCCTTTTCAGAGTGGATCTCACCTGGTGTTGCTCAATCATGAGTGCTGGCTCCCCCTACAGGCTGTATCCAACCAGCAGGCTGGGGTCTTCCCTGCTGCTTGTCAAAGCGAGCAAAGAAGAGGTTCAGTGTGTCTGGGAGATCCATGTCCTTACTGACCTGTGGGGTAGTTCTGTTGTAGTCAGTCAGAGTCCTGATTCCTCTCCACGTGCTGCGAGGGTCGTTGTTCCTGAAGTGTCCCTCTATCCGTTGTCTGTAGTTGTTTTTGCCTTCTTTAATTCCTTTTGTCAGATTCCTCCTGGCTGTGCTGTATTCTAGTTGGTTTCCTGACCTGTAGGCGGTGTTCCTGGCCTTTAGCAGTGCCTGTACTGTTCCATTAAACCAGGGCTTCTGGTTGGGGAATGTTCTGATGGTTTTTTTGGGTACCGTTTCCTCTGCACAGAACTTGATGTAATCCAGTACAGCAGCTGTGTAGCCTTCCAGGTCAGATCCCTCAGCAAACCCATCCCAGTCCGTGACTTCAAAACAGTGTTTCAGCGATCACTCCACACCTGTACAGTGTTTATGGTGGGTCTGCTTCTGCACCCCAGTGGTCTGTAAGATGGGGTCATTAGCAAAGAGATGTGGTCTGATACACCTAGGTGGGGGGGCTGCTGCAGCTTTGTAGGCTCCCTTGATGTTTGTGTAAATCTGGTCCAGAATATTGCCGTCTCTTGTGGGGAAGTCAATATATTTGTGCAGCTTTGGCAGTGCTATTTTAAGATGTACATGATTAAAGTCTCCTGCCGCAATCATTACTCCTTCTGGATGGGCATTTAGCTTGCTGCTCACATGGCCGTGCAGCTCCTCTAGCGCTATCTTAGCGTTAGCCTGTGGTGGGATGTAAACAGCATTATCTGGACGATTGAAACTACCTCGGCAAGTAAAGTGGTCTGCATTTCACTGCCAGATATTCCAAGTCTGGTGAGCAGTAAGTCCCATTTATATCCACAGCTGTGCACCAGTTGTTGTTTAAGTAAACACACACGCCTCCGCCTTTCTTCTTACCGGAGCAGGCCATCCTGTCGCCTCGGTAGACAGTGCAGCCAGCAATCCCGGTAGCCTCAGGGACGTTGTTGTCCAGCCAAGTCTGACACACACCTGCAGGTCTTGTCGGAGAATATCCTCAGTCTTATTTCGTCGACCATATTGACGAGTGACCGGCAGTTGGACAGGAACAGACTCGGGGGCGCTGGTCGATGTGGGTTAGCTCTTAGTCTAGCCCGCAGGCCGCCTCTCTTGCCTCGTTTCTGCCGTCGTTGTCTGAGCCGCTTGCGGCGTCTCGGGGGGGGGTGTTGGCCCCTGGAAGCTTGATCTCTGGTGGAATGTCATCCGGCAAAGCAAGCAGCGAGTCTTTGTACGTCAAATATTTTTTCCCCATCAAAGTAGTTCATCTCTACTGTACTCAATGTGAGGATCCACAGAAAAGACGAACAAACGGACAAACACGATCAAAAATCCACAAAAAGATGAAGAGTGCCAAGCCACTGCGTGTGCACGCACCGCCATCTAAGGAATTCTTAAGATCATTCTAGCAGACTGTATGGTCACATGACCTTACAGTCTTTCTACACATTGGACTGGAATGATCCATTTTAATGACATCACGTGTGTGTTGTCCGCTGATGCACTTTGTCGTTTTTACCTTACAGTAAAAAAAAAGAAACCTACTGTACTTCAATCCAGATAGTATTTTTCAAGATCGACCTTCAATTTTATTTAAAATGTATGGCATTTATCGATTCGATTAACAACTTGCCTGGTTGGATTGTAGGAATAAAAATCAATCCATTGATTGATCGTTACACCTCTAGAACTCAAAGACGTGGTTTAGCAGATGCTTGGCTGACTCACATCCGGCCTCATCCTCTTCAGAACTAAACTGGATGTCAGAGATTATCCGTTGAGTTTATTCCGGTATGTGGTCACAACATACCTGTGTGGGTGTGGCCAAATGGGGTGACGTTTCCTCATCCTGTTGAAACTTCTTCTTGTAGTGCTGGTAGCCAAGATAACCACCCCCAGTCCCTAACAGGAGAGCAAAGGGCCGGGGGCGGGGAATGAGGCCCCGCCCTGCAAGCACAGATCTGGTTAGCGTAAACACGAATGATGACAACAAAAGCAACCTCGTCACTGGTGCTCACCTGTGCTCAGGCTGCGCTGCCAGCAGGTCCGACACACAACTCTGAAGCACAAGTAGGTCAGAGGTCAGACACCACAACACTGAGCCGGACGGACATTTGTTCTACAGAACAGGTTCCTGGTTCTGTTCGAGTGCCGACCTGAACAATCTAGCAATCTAGATAGATGTTATTGTGACGGTGAAGACAGAGAGGGGGGACAAACCAAAAACACCTCAACAGGATGAATAAGGGGCCTTTGGGAGGGGGGTCTGAGTCACCAACTCCTTAATTGGAGCCGAGCTGCTGCCGTCCTGCAGACGCATGGTTGTGGAAAAATCGTGACGGATTCCCTGCTTCTTCACAGAGTTCATCATCACCTTGTGAAAAAAGGCGGAGCATTTATCAAACACTCATGAGTGGGAGGAGCTTGTTCCATGGCCTCTTTCTGGAGACAACCAGTCTGATTGGAAAAATGACAGCAGTATCTGAGGTTCAGCCAATCAGAGAGCAGCAAGCATGATCTGCTGATGGATAAAGTTCATCGATGGGTTCAAATCTAGTGTGTGCTTGAATGGCCCATCTACGTGCACGGGTTTCAGTGTCAACATAACGGAGAACGTCTTTCTTTGTCTGTGGAGACACATAAACTCGCGTGTTCGATCCCTAAAGTAGGTAAACTTCAGCTGTCACTGACGTCATTCTCACAAACAAAGACCAACGTGAGCGCGCAGACACGAACAGAAAACGTGTTAACAACAAGCGTGAGTCTGCGTGCACACGCACGAGGCGCAGACATGTAGGTGAGCTCCTACCTGCCGCCGCTAATGAGCCTCCGGAGCGCCGCCGCCATGCTGTCTGCGGATATGATGTAAGCACGCATCTGCCCACGTGACCCGGACGTTTCCTGCAGACTGAGCAGCTGCAGCCGCGTGACAGCGTTTTACACAGACCCATCAGCTGATGCTGACGATAGAAAATGTGTACGCATGCGCGCAGGCGCTCTCGCGTCCATAGTCCCCGCCCCGATAGTGAAGTCCAGGCTGTAATTGGTTTGGGACAAAAACGAACTCGTTAATCAATCACTGGATGATAAAGGAGAAGGGTCCACATCATAACATCACTGAAGATTTCGAGCAGCTTATTTGATCAATTCCACAAAGTTTACATTTCTTACCACAAAATATCAAGTTTGGAGATTTCACCAAATTCAAAATAGGATTTCAACTGAAGGGAACTCGCCTGGTGAGAAAAGTACAAAGAGGCTCATCAGAACTCCTGTTCGGCCATCGGCGGTTTCCCCGGCCGGTCGGCTGCCTCGGTCCCATCGAGGCCTGACCAGAGCTCTTCTAGGGCCGGCGTTTGGGGGTGGGGGCCTGGGCTTGCTCCGG
>CM074504.1:26864237-26919653 GCA_037389245.1 Oryzias sinensis
TGACCGGAACTACTTTTTAAGCGTGCATTATCACTTATAAGATGGGATAGATGACTGTGGTGGAACCGCTGAAACTTTCAAGCCAGCAGACTGAGAACCGAAGAACGTTTACCTGCAGAGCCAGTCGATTTTAAAGACTCCTCCCAGCATCTTAGCATTAATGCCGGCAGGAAGCACCCAATGGATGGGAGAGCCGCCATGTTGAGACTCTGAGGCCAGCCGAGCAAAACCTGGAGAGAACAGCAACGATAAACGAGACGGCAGGCAGACGAGGACGGCAGTCATCAGCTTTTCTGGCTTCACCTTGAAATTTTCCGCTTTCCCTCACTGAGAAGATGAGGATGACGCTCCGCGCCGAGCGAAACGCCGCGTTCAGCTTCTTCTCGTTGACTGGTAACGTGGACCAGACTCCCTGCACATGACAGACACAAAGATCAGCACGCTAACAAGAAAGCCAACACCTCTGAAAGCTAAAAACAGAAGCCGAGGCAGAGACGGCGTGGGAAAGACAGACTCACTTTGGCTTTAGCCAGGGACACGTTCTCGTGGTTGTTGCTCTTGATGAGGAAAAAGCGAGCGTCACGCAGGATGTAGCGCAGCTTGCTGGTGGGATCTGAAACGCAGAGACAGCTGGACATGAGGGTCCGGCTTTGGACGCGCTTCCCGGTCTGTTTGGAAGGGTTCTTACTTTCCACGCCTTTACGAACGGCTCGCACAGACGACGACAGCTTCTCCTGCTTCTTATCGGAACCTGTCAAGATAAAAGAACAAAAAGAGCCTCTTCTGGTGACATGTTCACGCGTGCTCCTTGACACGCGTGAAGAACAAGTGTGTCAGGGTGCAAAGAGTTCAGCTTCATCGCATCATTTATTCAGATCGGTTTTTTGAAAAGCAAGAAGGGTTTTATTGAGAAAACTCTGCTTTCCGTTTTGTCACCAATGAAAGCCACACCTCTTAACCCTGAATGCCACACGACTTGACGTATCCTAACTCTGTTTACGCGATTAACACGGATCAGCTGACTCCCACGCAGAGACGGCGACCTGTCACCGACATCCAAAGAGTTGCATGACGGCGCAAAGCCGCTGTTCTCTGCTGGGATGTAAAGCGCCGGCGTTCTAAGCCACATCCACGCCGTCTACACAGAGGATCCCCTCAGACCCGGCCCAGTCCCAGGTGGGATCAGAACCTTAACCCTTAGAGGGGGGTTGCCATGGTTACCTGAAGCCTCTGATGCAGAGCCCGAGTGCACAGACTCGCCCTCTTCAGAGAAGCTGACCGAGGAGGCGGAGCGCGACTCGCCAGCTTCGCTGCGAGTGTCGTAGTCGTTACTGTCTCCACCACGGCGCTCGTCGTACTCTTCCTCCTCCTCTTCTTCCTCCTCCTTCACGCCTTCCTCCTCTTCTTCTTCCATTCCTTCTTCCTCCTCCTCCTCCTCCTCCTCATCCTCTTCCTCCTGCTCCTCCTCTTCTTCCTCCTCTGCATGGGAGGCAGTGGGGGAGGAGCTTCCAGATGCCTGCTCTGAGCCGTACTCTCCCACCACCTCATCCTCTGATTGGTTGTCGTCACGGAGGTCGGAGCTGGCTGGCCGCTCGTCCCGAACCAGTTTCTGATAACAAACAGGAAGTGAATAAAGATGTCTGGACGTATAGTGTGGGCTGCAGGTGTGTCAGTACCTGGTTCAGGTCCGGGCCCCTCTGGAGGTCTCGGCGCCGTCCATCCTCACCTCTGCGGCTCCGAACGGCGTCTCGGGAGCCGCGCCGCCGCTTTCGCTCTTCATAGTAGTCGTGACGGTAAGCAGCAGAGGGGCGGCCGCGAGGGCTGGACGACTTCTTAGATGACGCTGATGAGCCCAAGCCTCTCTTAGTGGAAGAGGCGTGGCTTGATGGAAGGCGGAGCCTCTTCAGATCCTGGCTATCAGACCGTTCGCTCTTCCTCTTTGTTCCTAACAGACGAGACCCAGGGTTTAATGTGACACCTGCTTCCACAGCGGCAGAACATCTGGAGACCAGCGCACCTTTCTTGTCACTCAGGTCCCGTTCAGTGTCCGGGTTGTACAGTTCATCGTCCTGATCCGGGGCTTCCGTCAGCAGGTCCTCCAGCACGTTCAGCTCGCCGTCTGAAAAACAACACGCTTAGAACACCGGAAGGTTCTGGGCAGCAACAGGTCGGCACCTTTCAGACCAAGCCGGGCCAACAACTTCCAGTTGGACCGGGACGGACCAGTACCTTCCACCTGGATCTATGCTTTCCAGACAGAAAGTCTAAGTTCAGTCAGGGAAGAAAAACGTCAAAAAAGGTCAAGTTCTGTTTCTGGAGAGAACAGTAGAACAGAACCAGGGAACTCCTGAATCTGAATCACACTCCCAACAGAACCACTGCTTACTTGGTTCTGGTATCTTCTGTTGCTACCACATAGCCAGACAAAGCCCACCTTTAGACAAGTTAGTAAGGCAGAACCTGAAACGGCCAGGTTCTGGACCAATTGGATCGTATGACGAAAACAAAGAGCGATTAGGTTCGGCCTTAACTATACAGAGCGGACCGGTACCAAAACAAACGGTCTATTCTAAAGGTTTAAATTCATCCAAGTTCTGATTCTTGAAGATGGGTCAGAACCGCGGTGTCCGTCTGCAGCTAGCCGCTAAGCTAACCTCCGCCGACGTTACCGGAGGACTGGCTGACCGCGAGCGCGTGACCGAGTTTCGAGGGACGAGGGGCGCGCGTTGCCGTTTACAAAGTTCGGGTATCGATCAATTCAGAACCGCTATCTGATCGAATCGATCGATCGTCCGGAGAAACAAAGAGCATGTCGATGCTAACATCTGCTAACTGTCTCACCTTTGTCCTCGCGCCGTTCGGCCGCCATAGCGCGGGCTGGGGCGTCTCGCTGCCTCGCGCGCAGCTAAAAGGTGCCGACTTGATGAGAACTCCTCAAATGAAGACACGAGCGAACGACACAAATGGCGGACCGCGTCGTTTTCTTCTTCTAGTGTTTACGGTAAACAGCGCGTCGACGCGGGATTAGCACCGCCCCCAGAAGGGACAGCAGCGTCACGTGACGACAGATCCAAAGGATGGGTCAAACCAAACGAAGCTTTGATGTTTCCCATTTTTACACTGTGATAAAGGATGAATTGGTTTTTGGAGAAGCCCGGGAAACTGCTGAAATCAATTCAAATCAAATCAAAACAAACCAAACTTTATTGGTAGAGCACTCTTCTGACTAAACAAGATCAAAGCGCTTCACTTAAAACATTTCCAAATGTGAAAAAAAAAGGAAGAAAAGAAATAAAAACACATACCCCCCCCCCTCTCCACACACAAGATAATTAGGCATAAAATGAGAAGCTAAAGATGCAAAATAGAAATCTGGCTTGATACCAAGTGGGGAAATAGAATATGAGGGACCTGTCCACATCAGTGCCCCCCCCCCCCCACACACACACACACACTGCCATAGAATCCCCCCGAGGAGCCGAACCCTGGAGATCCTACTGCAGGAGATCCACTGAGAAGATTCAATCCCTGATGTTCAAACACAAATAGAAAGATATAAAATAAAGAAAAGTAAACCCGAGATTATAAGCCGGACAGACGGACGGATGGACAGCTGTCATTCAGACTAATGTCTTTCTCACAAACGTTCTGTTTTACCAGGGTTCCACTTCCTGGAACAGGAATAAGAGAATCTTTAAAAGACATTTGAACCTGTGGTTTCAAAAATCTCTCGTTTATTCATCACATGATCAGGAATCAGAACATGTTATTGCTAAACAGAGAGGTTTTAAAATGTCACATCTGGTTTAGGTTTACACTGTCTTCACAGCAGCTGGATGGCTCTGTGGGCTGCATGCAGGAGCGGCACGATCCCATGTTCGATTTCCAGGGGCCACGATTAATTTCACCCAGTGTGGGTCCTTGGGCAAGACCCTTTACGCAACTGCCCAACTATGTAACTACAAGAGCTCAAGTCTGGGTCTCCCTGCACCGGTCCCCAGCCTGGATAAAATACAGCGTTGTGTCAGGAAGGACACCCAGCGTAAAAGTCTCTGCCAAACCACCTGAGCAGCTCGGTAGAAGCGGGTTGGCTGTGGCGACCCCTGAAGGGACATGCAGAAAGGTGAACAACTGGATTTATTTTTGGAGGTTTGGCAGTTTCTTTGGTTTCCAACACATCATTGACCTGCCAGAGGACTGCAGATGGAGATTGGCCTTTGGCTCGTTTACATTTGAGGTTTATGTTTCCAATATCACAAATAGATGTTCAGAAACAGTTTGATACGTGGAGCGCTTGCTGCTTGTTGGAGTTAGTCCATCCAGTCCATGTTCCTTCTGGAAAAGGTGTTGGGTGTTTTTCTTTGTCTCCATATGGATCCGTCAGGTCAGGCCCCTCTGTAGGGGTCAGGCCATCCCCGTACAACCAGGGGTTCTTGGCCTTTATTCCAAGCAGAAAGTGGAAGCCGTTTCTCTGTGCTTTTGGACTGAAACACTTTAACAAATGATCTCTTGGGCAGAATTTCAGGAGGCAGCCAGAGGCTGAGGTTTCAGTTTGAGGGCTTCATGGGGCGAGTGGCAGATTAAAAATACATAGATGTATTCATGCAGAAACACATTCAGTAGAAATAGCTTTTGACAGACACTGATCCTGCTAATTGTCCCACTTAGAAATGGGAGTCCGGTCTGTAATTTTTAAAATGGATCCACTTTACTGCAAAAAAGGATCCAGGTGATCAATTAGTTTGAATTTAAAGAATTTATTCCAGGGGTCAGCGACCTTTGCCACTCAAAGATCGTTTGCATCAGTTTCCCACAAAACACAGGAAGCAGCAGCAGCCTTTGGAAAACCTGGAGTTTCCAGAGAATGACATCATTTCACTGGTTTTTAAAGTGAAGTGAAGAAATGTTCATTTTCCATCTATCCTCCGTCATTTAATGGGTTCTGATGAGAACTATTTCCTGAAAGGCCACAAAACTAGCAAACATGTGGTAATGAACCAGCAGTTGATCTACGTTTCCAATAGATTTTTGTTAACAAACAACTGATTTCTCATCTTGATCAGGATGTTTTCAGATTCAGAAGGTTTTTTATTGAAATTGAACAAAACAGTTTCACAGCCTAGGAATTTGCTGCGCTGCCAATGTGCCACAAACAACAGCCAAGAAGAATAAAATAAACAGTAAAGAGTCAAAAACACAGACCCAGGGATCTGGTGGTTTAGTCCGGCCCACACATGAGTAAAAATTACAAGAATGTTTAAAAAAGAAAGCAAGTTTTTAGTCCATTACTGTGGCGAGTTATGATTTTTTAAAGAAATAACCGAAATGCGCAATTCCGCCACTAGGGGGAGCAAAGGAAATCTTAACAGTTGAAACAACATAACTCTGCATGCCCCAAAAATGAAACCTAACAGCTCTGTGTCTGGGTAGGCAGTAGTTTGGTTCCCTGTGAGCCTCACCACTGAAGGATGATCAGTAGTGACACAATAATGACCAAAATGTTGTCAAAAAGAAAAAAAAGGTTGAAGTAAAGTCCTGAGCTTTCCAGGAAAATGGAAAGTGTTTTATTTGTTCACAGAGCTGAATCCAAACCTGCATGCTTGGTACGTCATCAACAGGTTCTCCAAGAATATAACATTCAGCACCACTATGAGACTCTCCACAAAGAAAAGTTTCACCATTTGCAGTTAAGAAAAAAAGTATTTACCAACTATTAGCTGGACCGATAAATAACCATCTGGATTTACTGCAGCCGTGACGTCAGTGATGGAGCAGTGAAAGCTAGCTACCTTATTGCAGACAAGTTGGAGCAAACATCCAATCCATTTTCTGATGGTGAACTTATGGAAAAATGCTGAAGGCTGCAGAAGTCTTGTTCCCAAAAAGCAGTCGACCTTAAACATGAGTCTGTCAAGAATTACGATCAGATCCAACATCTCTGAGGAAACACGGGCAGCCATATGAAGGAATCCAGTCATTTATTGTATTTTCAGTCACTATTGATGAAAGCACCAACATCACAGATATGAACAGCTGTGCATATTTACTAGAGGTGTTAAAGAGACGTCACAGTGGAGTTTCTGGAGTTGATAGACACAACAACAGCTGACGACATAGTCAGCTCTCTAGTTACTGTGCTGGATGATGTTGGAGTGAACTGGTCACATGAAGTAATTTTGGTCACTGATGGCGCTCCATCAAAGGTCAGGAAGAAGGCAGGTGTTGCCACAAAATTCAGGCAGAAACCAGAGAAAGATTCTTATAATAATGAATGATAATAATAATGGACATTTCATTGTGTTTTGCTCACTTGAATGACAGTAAATGTGTTTCTGCAAATGTGTTTCTGATCTGAATCCAGAGAGAGAGATAGAGAGATAGATAGATAGATAGATAGATAGATAGATAGATAGATAGATTTATCCATTTGGGAGGTTCCCGCATGGACATTGACTTTTTTTTTTTTTTATAGATATTGACGGTCTTGTGAAGTTTCAGGAGAGAAAGGAGGTCAACTCCAAACTCTTATGTTCACAAATGTTTGCAAGTTTAATTTAGTGTAATTTTGTCATCGTTTGGACATTTACATTTTAGGAAGATGTTTCATTTTTTTCTGTAGCACCTTTTGAATTTATTATCAGGATTGCCTCAGTGTCATATTGTGTCGGATCTGGTTGATGATCGTTTCTTCCCCCCGGGTGTCCTCAGACAGCGCTTTTTGTCATGGGGGGGGGGCGGCATTTGTCTGAGTGCTTGATGTATGACATCATAACTGTTATTATATATGCTGGAAGAAAAGTTATTGACAATTGTAAATTTTTTAGAATAAACTTAATTAAAAATGTCCCAAATGTGACACGGCGTTCAAATGAAACTGGAAAGTGTGTGAAAACCCAAAGTTTTCCATTCAAAAGGTTTGCTGGGCGGTGTTTAGCATTTATTCTGAAAATCCCAAAAGCGGAAGCAGTTTTTGCGCCGTGTATTGTGGGAGATCCACGTCACGTTCCAGAACCGAGCGTTATCAGTGAAACCAGGATGGCAGACGAGGCCACGCGCAAGGCTGTGTCACAGATCCCACTTCTCAAGACGCACGCGGGCCCGCGGGATCGCGCGCTGTGGCCGCAGCGCCTGAAGGAAGAGTACCAGGCTCTGATTCGGTTCGTGGAGCAGAACAAAGCCGCCGACAACGACTGGTTCCGGCTCGAGTCCAACGCTGACGGCACGCGTTGGACCGGCACTTGCTGGTTCGTGCACGAGCTGCTGCGGTACGAGTTCCGGTTGGAGTTCGACATCCCGGTGACGTACCCGGAAACGGCTCCGGAGCTGGCCATTCCGGAGCTGGACGGGAAGACGGCGAAGATGTACCGGGGCGGCCGGATATGCCTCACCGAACACTTCGCCCCGCTCTGGGCGCGGAACGCGCCGCGCTTCGGGCTCGCGCACCTCATGGCGCTCGGGCTCGGCCCGTGGCTCGCGGTGGAGGTTCCGGACCTAATCAGCAAAGGGCTCGTGGCCCACAAGGAGCGGCCGCGAGAGGCGGCAGAGTGACGTCACAGAGGCTCTTCAAAATAAAAGACTTCCACAGCTGGTGTTTGGGTTCTGTTAACGGACGCTCTGCAGGTCATCCGTGAACCCGAGCCCTTAGAAATCTTCCAGAACCGAATCCACTGGGCCGCACAGAACCGAGAAGAAGAAGGTCCAGAAACAACCCACAAAGAAAAGGAGGCACTGAGGAGACTCACCTGTTCCTCTGTGGTTTATTGGCAGACAGGTGATTGTTGCTTTGCACCACGGCCCAGGCTGGAGTGGATCAGAACCACACCCCCAACCTTCTCCCAAAGCACCACCCACATGTTCCATGGCATGTTCACCAAATAAAAAGATTCCTCAGCACTTTGTTCCAGCTCATCTTCAGGTTCTCCGTTCACATTTCAGGTTCTATCAGCATCACGGTTCCCACTCGTGTTTAGAACAGTAGGTCCCGATCCAAGTCTGGGTATGTCTCCACCTCCCTACTGTTGTCCTGATCGCAGCTGTGACAACAGACGGAGAACGGGTGAGGAACTACAACAGCTTTTCTGCTGGTTCCTCCCAGGATGCCTCTGGTTGTTTACGGTCCAAACCTGCAGATGAACTTCAAGAAACCTTTAAGCTTCCAGCGCGCTTTGGCTCTTTATTGGTGACTATTTAAAGAACATGAGGAACAGGTGAGGGAGGAGCTGGCCTAGAACATTATCAGGATTCTCTTGAACATGAAACCCATCAGATCCAGCATGTTCCTGTCAGGTTCTCCTGCTGATGTTCTCTGAAGGACCTCCCTACTCCTGGTGGGAGGAGCTTCAGCTCAGCAGGCAGGTTTTCTGCTCCTTTATTCTGAGAGCTAAAGAGCGCATTAGCCTGTGAGAACTCAACCAGTGATGACATCACTTCCTGTTTGTGTTCAACATTTTGTCGCATACATCAGAAATTAAAAATAAAAACTTCCAGTCAGCCCCTCCCTCTAGTATACTTGAATTAACTCCGCCCACTGGCCTCGAGGCCATTCCCCGTTTTCCTGCACGTTGCTGGGGGAGGACTTCCAGTCCCAGTTCTTCAGAGGGACGCTCCACGTGGATCCATAGTTTGCCACGACGTAATCCTGCGTCTCACAGGGAACGCGAACTTTCAGCTCCAGAAGCTCCGCCCAGCAGAGAGAGAAGCGAGGGAAGGTGTACCTGCAGAGACAGTTTGGGACTTTATAGAGCAGAAGAGCTAAGACACCTGAGCTGCAGGTGAGCTCGTCGGCCTCGGGACAATCTCACTTGAACTTTCTGCCGCTTTTGGCTTGCGTGCCGCCGTTCCACACCACGTCTCCGTCCTCGTAGAAGAAGAAAATGTCCAGTTTGACATCCTGGCTTAGAAATGAAAGCTCCAGGCTGTCTTCCACCTGAAACCCAAAATACAGATTTTTCCCCCGACAGGAAATGACATCACGCTCCTGCATAAACAAACAGAAACCTTTCCAAACTTGTGCTTCAGGCTTAAGCCGGCTTCTCTGAAGGCGCCGACGATGTCCGGCCTGAAGTCTGAGATGAAGATCCCGATGTCCACGTCCTGACTGTAGGAGATGACGCCGCACTGCCGGAACCATCCTGCAGGGAGCAGACACGCAGAGGTTAGCCTGTTCCCCTCACAGTGGGCGGGGCTCTTTGACCGGTTCTGGTTACCCAGGCAGGTACCACTGCTGATCCAGAAGGGGATGTGGAGCAGACCAAGTGTTTGTGTTGTTACACGAAGCAGAGTCCTGGCTTTCCTTCGGAAGTCCAGCGCCGCCGCAGACGAGTCGTCGGGGTACAGCTGCAGACAGAGCGTCATTCATGGGGGGTCTGTGCAGACGGACGCCTTGGCGGCCGGACACAGACCTGCAGGAAGTGGCGAGCTTCGTGGAAGCGGCACTCCAAGAAGCGAGCATCTCTCTGCTGCACCAGAAAGTGGGTGATGTTGCGAGGAACTCGAACATCGAGGCCATCCAGGACCGTGAGGATCAGTTCTGGCCTGGGGGGGCAACAAGCAAACAGCACAATCACAGACTGGAGGTCGATCCAGGGGGGCTCGGAAAACAGAAGTCACATGGCCAAAACCCCACCTGTCGTACGCTCCGGCATAGCGCCCATAGTCCAGCAGGGAGAAGGGGGCGAAGGTCCGGTCCATGTCGGCCCTGAGGCGCAGCGGGCCGTGCCAGAGGTAGTTCCCGCTGCGCTCGTACAGGAAGACCACCTGTACACATCAGAGCGTCAGTGCCACTTCAGCACGGAACCGGAACCAGACCCAGACCAGACACAAGGAGTGCATGGCTCCACCCACATGGATGATGTAACCATCAAGGCGGAACAGGAAGTGGAGCGGGATCTCCTCTCCTGACAGGGTGTCCAGGCTGGAAAGGCGCGGGTCTTTTCCTCGCAGCTCCAGCAGCTCAAAGCCTTTGGTCTGAGCAGCTGCCACAAATTCAGGCTGCAGAACCAAAGACAGACCAGTGTCAGAATCAAACACGTTCCTCTTGAGCTGTAGAACCCAAACTACCACACTTACAGCGCTCTCCCACGAGCTGGCATGCACGCCAAACGCCAACACTGGACGGTCGGTGCAGAGGAAGCTGCATTGCGGCTCCTGGACCACCCGGTCACGCTGACGCAAAGCATGCTGGGACAGGAGCGAGAGCGCCAAAGTGTCAGCGAGGAACAGCGGCAGGTGGAAATGGTGGGCCAAGGCCAAGAACTTCTTCAGCACCTGCTGTAGAGACGGACGGTTACCATGGTGACCACAGCACCATCCAAACATCAGCTCTGCACTCAGTTGGGTTCTCAGGTCACGGGACCGACCCAGAGGTCCGTTTTCCTCATCTGGTTGTGGTGGAACACCTGAAGCTGCAGGTGAGACAGCGGCCTGGCAGAGACGAGCCCACAACCATAACCAGCTTGACCACGTCTGTCGCTTTAGAGCGGCAGGACTTGATCAGAAATTCATCCCTTAGTTTTTGGGCTGGACTTTTGATGGGGAAATAAGCCTCTGCCTTTTTTCATGATCCCTTTCTTTTCCAGAGTCTCCTCACCCCCCAGCCTAACAAAAGCACTGGGACAGAAACAGCAGCAACGTCGTGGCGATCCAGACGTCCAGTTCTGATCCACATCCCAGCTCAGACCAGGGACACAAAGACGGTCATGAACCTATTTGTCTGACAGTGGAAGATCAGAAAGGGCCGGAGCGGGGAGACTTTGGCCCCGCCCCTTTCAGCTTCTTGGTCTGAGCTTTTTCTAACAGCTTTTTGTCGTCTGCTGCTGAGGATTCACAACGATATGAATAAAGAAAAACTCAGAAAGCAGTTTTAATCATCAATTCTATAAATGTCCTCCGTCATCAGAATAATGCTACATAAACTCCACATCTTCATCAGAGTGATGAACCTGCAGCCTGAACAGCTGTTTGTCAGAAACGCCACGATCAACAAGGTTCTCCGTTTGTAAACTACAGACTGAAAACATCCCATCATAAACACTAAGCTGCTGGGCTTCGTCACCGTTTGACCTTCTGCTGACATCATCATCATCATCATTAAGCACATCTCATGATTCCTGCTGACTAGAGACGAGGTGACCTAGAACATGTTCTAGGAGGATGAGGAGGATGAGGAGGATGAAGAGGATGAAGAGGATGAGGAGGATGAGGATGAAGAGCATAAGTAGGATGAGGAGCATGAAGAGGATGAAGAGGATGAGGAGGATGAGGAGGATGAGGAGGATGAAGAGGATGAGGAGGATGAAGAGGATGAGGATGAAGAGCATAAGGAGGATGAAGAGGATGAAGAGGATGAAGAGGATGAGGAGGATGAAGAGGATGAAGAGGATGAGGATGAAGAGCATAAGTAGGATGAGGAGCATGAAGAGGATGAAGAGGATGAAGAGGATGAAGAGGATGAGGATGAAGAGCATAAGGAGGATGAGGAGCATGAGGAGGATGAAGAGGATGAGGAGGATGAAGAGGATGAAGATGATGAAGAGGATGAGGAGGATGAAGAGGATGAAGAGGATGAGGATGAAGAGCATAAGGAGGATGAGGAGCATGAAGAGGATGAGGAGGATGAGGAGGATGAAGAGGATGAGGAGGATGAAGAGCATAAGGAGGATGAGGAGCATGAAGAGGATGAGGAGGATGAAGAGGATGAAGATGATGAAGAGGATGAGGAGGATGAGGAGGATGAAGAGGATGAGGATGAAGAGCATAAGGAGGATGAGGAGCATGAAGAGGATGAAGAGGATGAAGAGGATGAAGATGATGAGGATGAAGAGCATAAGGAGGATGAGGAGCATGAAGAGGATGAGGAGGATGAAGAAGATGAAGAGGATGAAGAGGATGAGGAGGATGAAGAGCATAAGGAGGATGAAGAGGATGAGGAGGATGAAGAGCAGCTCTTCCTTTAGGAGAACCAGGTGGTCCTGTTAAATGGCAGCTCCTCTCCATCCAGAACCTCGGTTCTGTTTTTCGTTTACTCTAAAGTTTGGAAACTGACCAGAAAACCTTTAGAGCTGATGGTTCATCAGAAGACCCCTGTGTCTCCCACTACACCACAGCCTGTTCTCTGTCGGAACTGCATTCATGTTTTCCTGAGTGGAAATGTGAGGAGAAGCTCCTGTTCTTATGTGACAGTGCCCCTCCCCCTTCAGGTGATGAGGTCACAGGTACCGACTCACCCATTGGACAGCGCGGTTGGTCAGGTGATGCACCGGGCTCAGTAACGGCCCCCCCTGCTGCTGTGGACCAAACCACGAGACAAACGGGTCAATGCCGACATGGGACTCTGGCCCCACAATGACAACATTCACACACACACAGCTACACACAGTGGGCGTGTCTGAGATGACCCAAGCGGACGCTGCCCAGATCAACTGGTGCGCGGTGCATGCTGGGTAGTTTTTTGCTCTAACGTCACAAATCAATCAATCATTGGAAATTTATTACTGCCCTCACTGCGAGACACCATGATGACTACAAAACAATGCATTGTGGGAAAAGGGGTTCTGACAGTAGTTTGATGCAGAACAGAAACGGTGGCGAACAATAAAGGAAATCTGAGTATTTTATAACTTTCTGCAAAAAGTGAATCACTGATGAAAAAATAAACAAGAACAAAAACAAATATAAATAAAAAGATATAAAAGAAAAATGCAAATATGAGATCATGAAAATTAAAATGCTTTTGATAAAAAAATAGGTTGCATATTAAAATGAATGTAAAATGAATAACAGCACAGATCAAACTAAGGGGGAGTGGCTTATTCAAATTAAGACAACCCAACTTCCTGTTGTCCCTCAGCTTAGCTGCTTTTCCCGCCCCCACCTGGTCTCGCAAATAGGTATATTAAAATGAATGTAAATGAATAACACAGCACAGATCAAAACTAAGGGGAGGGCTTATTCTAATTCAAAAGTTTTAGACAAAAAGCCTCTGCGTTATCATTACTGTGACATTCTAACCAAGTATGGCATTATGGACTTTGAAAGTTATAAAATGTACCTGGATGCCTGTCTCATTTTTAAAGTTTTGAATGGGCCGGCCCCTCCCCCCTTGTTAGATTTTATAAGTAAAAAAAAAAATGTTGGAATGGGCACAAGGGCTTTAACTCGAGGGGACTGTAATGTTCAAAGGGGCAGGACTAAATTCAGCCAAACTGTGGTGTCAATCAGAGGCACACAGATATGGAAAACGCTGCCACAGCACATCAGGAAAACGACCCCCCCCTTCCAAACGGCTCTTAAACAATGAAAACAAACCAGCCCCTCAGACATTAGTTACTGTTGTTTTTCTGAGGCTTTCTTGGACTTTTTAGACTTGCTTTTTATTGTAATAACCTTGTAAATATTTTTACCTCTAATATTGTGCTATTTTATTGTGTTGTAAATGTAAATGTTGAACTTTTTATCCTGCCTTAGGACAACGGATGAAAGTTAGCTCCTGCTAACTCTGGCATATTAATGTTAAAGCAGCTGCTGAAACATTCTTTAATATTCACTGTCCTAATTCAAATAAATACATTAATTAATAAACACTTGGAGTCTCTAACATTCAATGGAAAAAAGTCTGGTCTGTACCACAAAAATTCTTCTTAACAAACAAAGTCAAAGAAATCTTAAACTTCTACACAGATTTACCCATCAAAACATGACTTATCTAAATGTAAAGCTGACATAAACACCAGAAACCTGCTCCCATTTATTCTGCTCTGGGAATTCACCTACAAATTTTGGAAAAACTTCCACAAATGAATCACCGATTCTATTTTTGCTAATTTACAGCTCTATTATAAAACCGTCATATTTGGTTTTCATAGTTCTGAACTCAAAGATCGTGATGTTTTCTTTTTTTATTAAGATGTTGTTATTAATGGCTAAATTTCATATTCACAGAAGTAAACTTTCTAATAAAAAACCTGATTTCTTCGTGTTCAAACTGGAACTGCAGCAAAATTTAATTTCAGCTTTAAAAAGTACAAAGGCTCAAAAACCGATTAATATCTGTAAATATTTTGGAATAATGACTTACGTTTACTCTCACATTTCTATTTTTCTACGTTTATTTGTATTTTTTTTTCCTGTGAATGTTCTTAATAATTAGGATTTTCTTAAGGTTATAACAAGTTTATTCTGTATTCAGAACTGTATTGTACATTATATTTGTATAAACACTGCAGTTTGTGTTTTTTTATTCTCCAATATTTCATTAAGAAAATCTTTATTGAAGATTTACAGGATCATAGTACAAAATCAAGTCAACTTTAAAGGACACAGGTAGAAAAATGAAGTGGAACATGAATGAAAGCAGTCCTGTTTCCATCTCGGACATTTTAGGTTGTGTTGAGTTTGGAGTTGGATTGTTGTTGGTGTCATAATCATTAAAGAATATAATTATAACACGAAATCTCGTGTGGTTCTTGTGGCCTGACACAGGTGTTACACCTGCCCTGGTGGGACCCCCACAAATATTACAGAATATTTGCTTCAATAAAAATAATAATAAAAACACTTGGAGTCTCACCTTGGTGACGTACTTCCGGTAGTAATGCAGCTGGAACAGCAGGAACACGCAGCTGCAAACGATGAGCAGCGACAACACCGCCGTCCGGTTCACGCGAGGCATCCGGTCACGCGGGGCGCTTTTCCTCTGGTCATACCTCGTGGGCAGAGCCGTGCGCGCGAGGGCCTGTGGCCGAAGACTTTAGAACGAAGCGGGAAAAACTGAAGCGATCCCGAACCCCGCCATCTTTATGGAGCAACGACAAGTGGTCACTCCCACTTCCGGTTATCCTTTCCACAATAAAGCGTCACGTCCATCCGCAGTAATCCCATTTAATCCCACAGAGAGATGCAGGCCGTAATCTGAACTCTGGTCAATCTCTACAGACTCACACGCTTTTTCTGATTTCAAGCAATAAAAACAAAGTAAATAAAAATACACATCAGGTCTGTTTCAGACATGAATGCGTCCATTGAACATATCAGTGATTCCATCGTCTTGACATTCTAACGGTTCCTCATCCTAAACAGACATTTGGGACACAAAGACCGACCTCTGACCTCTGTCCTCTGACCTCTGACCCCTGTCTCAGGTACGGACCTCACTATCCTCCAAGTCCTTCAGTCCATCCAGGTCCAGAGGACAGTGACATTGAAGGCATCACTATTACAGTGCAAAACACACATCAAAGTATAATAGAAAAATGTCTATATGTACAAAGTGTACCAAGAAAGTATACAAATATATAAAATGTCCGTAATTATGTGCAGATAGAGACATGATAGATGTGCAAAAACAACATGGAGGTGGGGAAGTGGGTTAGGGTTAAGTCTCAGTCTGTGATCGGTTAGAGAGGAAGTTATTCATCCTGTGTGTGTGTGGGGGGGGGGGGGGGGCACAGAGTCTGTCTGGGACCATAAAGCTTCTCTTTAGGGAGAATGCGAGGCACATCTGGGGTTTCAGGGCTGAAGCCTCTCAGAGATGAGACTGAACCTGATTGAGTCAAAGTCCGAGTCCTTCACTGCAGAAAGACCCATTGGGTCCAGTTTCTCACTGACCAGAACCCAGTGAGAACCGCATTGCTGTTACCGGTTAGAAAACACCCTTATTTATGTTTTTGTGACCATCAACTATAGCTGTTAAATATTTACAATCATTGAATTCAAAGTGTTGTTTTTTCCAGCCATAATAATTTTAACTTCTTGTACTTTTAACAGCAGCACAAATCATGTCTTTTCAAAATAAAGTACAGCACATACCAGTGGCGATTTCTTTAAGACTGCAAGGGAAGCGCAGCTACAAAATGAATGGTCAAATATGTACTATTGTATCGCTTTGTATTAACATTTAACTGACTAAAAATGCTTTAGAAAACATTCATCTCAAAGACGAGTTCCTTCAGAATCAGTTACATTTAGCAGGTCGGCTGACTCGGTTTCCTTCTCATACAGCGTCACAGTGCACTACCACAAAAAACTACGTAAACTACAGTATGTTCAGAACTCAGCTGCCAGAATTATCAAACACCTTCCATCCCACACATCACTCCTGTTCTGCAGCAGCTCTCCATTGGCTACCAATCACACACCGGATTACATCCAAAATACTTCTCCTGACCTTTAAATCCATCCACAACCTTGCTCCATCAAATCTATCAGATCTTGTTCATGTGGCCATTCCCACCCGTACCCTCAGATCCTCCTCCTCCCTTCATCTGGATGTCCCCACTGCTCGCCTTGTCACTATGGGGGGCAGAGCATTCAGCTGCCCCGGCTCTGGAACTCTCTAACTCCAGACCTCAGAAACATCGGGTCTCTCTCACAATTCACCAAAAAACTAAAAACTCATCTTTTCCAACTTTCCTATTCCCCCTGATAACTTCCTATTTCTGGCCTATTTATATGTATATTTTATTGTGCATTCGATTGCTTTTATTTTGTTTTCACTTTTATGTATGGCAACCTTGGGTTCCTTGAAAGGCGCCTAACAAATAAAATGTATTATTAGTATTATTTCCCTATTGAAGCCCAGCGTCCATTGACTTCAATGGGGCTGCTTTGAACGTTTTTTTCATTAGATTGGATAAACGCTGCGATTATGTCCCGCCCACGGACGCCCAGCTTCGCTGGGGGTGAATGGGGAGTGGGTTGCCCGGACTCCGAGCTTCTGCGTGATGATTGGAGGGTCTGTAGAAAGACTGCATCTCCTTTTGACTGACAGCGATTCTGTCCTATAAGGAATCACTGAAGCTATTCTCAGTCCCATCGCGGATTTCTCAAGTTCAGTCGAAATAAAAACTGCTGCAACCAATTTCTTTGATATTTGCTTGGAGAAATTGCTTGATTTTCATCAAACACTTCACACAATTATACACCACATTCCTTGTTTCAGTGTTAATGAGTTTAATCTTTTTGAGATTGTTCTTTAATTCACAGACCATTGTCTTGAAAAGGAACGTAGGGCAGAATTACCTTTTAGATCCTGCTGCTTCAGACCAAGTCCTGCTGCTTCAGACCAGATTCTGTGTCAAACCAGATCCTGTGTCAGACCAGATCCTGCTGCTTTAGACCAGATCCTGCTGCTTTAGACCAGATCCTATGTCAGACCGAATCCTGTGTCAGACCAGATCCTGTATCAGACCAGATCCTGCTGCTTTAGACCAGATCCTGCTGCTTTAGACCAGATCCTATGTCAGACCAGATCCTATGTCAGACCAGATCCTTTGTCAGACCAGATCCTGTGTTAGACCAGATTCTGTGTCAAACCAGATCCTGTGTCAGACCAGATCCTGCTGCTCCAGACCAGATCCTGCTGCTTTAGACCAGATTCTGTGTCAAACCAGATCCTGTGTCAGACCAGATCCTGCTGCTTCAGACCAGATCCTGCTGCTTTAGACCAGATCCTGTGTCAGACCAGGTCCTGCTGCTTCAGACCAGATCCTGCTGCTTTAGACCAGATCCTATGTCAGACCAGATCCTGTGTCAGACCAGATCCTGCTGCGTTAGACCAGATCCTGCTGCTTTAGACCAGATCCTGTGTCAGACCAGATCCTGTGTCAGACCAGATCCTGCTGCTTTAGACCAGATCCTGTGTCAGACCAGATTCTGTGTCAAACCAGATCCTGTGTCAGACCAGATCCTGTGTCAGACCAGATTCTGTGTCAAACCAGATCCTGTGTCAGACCAGATCCTGCTGCTTCAGATTTTCTGGGATCAAAACAGAAAGTCCAAGCAAACAGGACATTTTCATCATGAAGACTCTGGAGCATCTTCATCATTTCACAGTCAAATTTAAACCACGTGTGTAGAGTCCACCTTCAGAAAACAAAGTCTGTACATGAAGGACTTTCTCTCCGAACCGGAACCAGAAACTGTTGTTCCACAGTTCAAAATCTGAGTCTGAAGGTGGATTCAGACCGGAGCCATTTGATCCGCTTTCAGTGAACCAGAGTTGGTTCCCTGATAATCCAGAACAAAAATTCAGTCTGAAAACACCAAGTGGACCAAGAACCGCTCTCAGACCCGTCTTTGGAGGTGGTCTCGGTTCGTTTCCAATCGGACTGATATTCGGTTCGTCTGAATACAATCCGTCCTCGGAGCCGAACAACTGGACCAAAACAAAAGGTTAGGAATGAAGCTGCAGATGAACCGCGGACTCATATAAAGAAACGATTGTTGTTTTATCAAAGAGAGAAAAAAATCCATAGAGTCCAGCTGTTTATTAGCTAGAACGTTTATTTGAACACAGCTGGAAACGCTTTTCTGGTTCTCGTTACGCGGCACCGCTGTGACGTCATCCTAAAAGCTAAATTGTCTTGAAAACAATGACACAACACCACAACGATGAGACAGCATTGACATGTGGTCGGATGAATGAATGTAGGCTCATTACAACATTTCCCATCATGCTTCAGCTGAGGAGGCTTTTGAAAACCTGTTTCAGGATTTATGTCTCACAGGTGACCTCACACTACAGGAAATCTCTAGCATTACCTGTCCAGGTGTAAGTGTAAAACATGATGCACAGTGACACACAAACCAGTTATTTAAGTTAAGACATTTAAAATAACAGCATCAATTAAAATTTATCACTTTCAATATAAATTCACTTGAACATTTCAGTAAACTTCCTGAATATCTACAGTAGTCAGCAGGTAAGCCGTTCTCCTATGACATCACACGGCAGACTGCGGCTCCATCAACCCGATGACTGATCATGTGACTGGCTGGCCAAACTTCGATTGGTTGTCAGAAGGCTTGACATGAAGTTGGGCACCTGCAGGCCGGTTGTGACCGCGATGGCTCCACACCACAACTGCAACACAGAGAAGGTCACAGTCATCCTCTGTTCTCCTGCCATCATTCCTGAACCTCTTCAGAACCTTCCAGGAGAACCAAAATGGTGCCGTTTAGATGAAAGTTGACTAGACTCGGAGTGTTGGTAGAAACCAGCTGCTATGACCCGGACTGTACCATCAGACCAACATCTCCAGAAGATGGTGGTCTTCTTATTGCATCAGTGATGCATCTCCTCTCCTTCCACACCTCACCGGGGTCATGGTGGAGCAGCCTTCTCTCCAGGTTCGGTGCCCACCTGAGCTCACCTGCGCCTCGTATCCCCGTCCCTGAATGGCTGCTTCTCCTGTTCAGGAGCGCCTTGATGTCAGCAGTGATTTAGGGCAAAACAGCGTTTTAGGATCACAGTAACCAAACAGTCTCGTATGTAATCTGTAGAAGGTCATCAGTGATGACATCATTTCCTGTGGCTGTAGCAGAACCTCTCAGTTAGTCGGGTCTTTCTGATTTCACAAGGAGTCTGTCCCCTGAAGGAGCAGGACTCACTTTTGACGACAGTCCATAGATTCTGGTTCAGGTCCAGCAAGTTTGCTGGTCATTCAAGCGCAGTCCGCCCACCAGCTTCTGGTCGTGTGGACCTGCTAGAAGGTCCTCCTCCATACCGGCCAGTAGAGGGCAGCACACGACGGCCTGGAACCTTTTGAGCCAGACTCTGAACCCCACATTGTGGCTGGTGGCCTGGCTAGCTGCCACGAATGGGCAGATGGACTCTGAAGGGAAAATGCCTCCATGAAGGTTGAAACCAGCGGACTTCAGGCAGATTGGATTCTGAACCTGCAGATTCTTGGAATTGGATTTCTAAATAGATGTCCAACAGTCGGTTTCTTTGAGTCCTGGGTCCAGGTAAGGAGCACCTGATGAGGCCTATGGGTCAGGAGGGGCTGTGTGTGTCACGGCGGCTTTAGATGCCCCCCCCAGTCTGACCTCCTACATCAGGGATGGGCAAACTACGGCCCGTGGGCTGGATCCGGCCCGCCTCCATGTTTGGTCCAGTCCCCTGAACAATATCAGAGACCCATATTTATTCATTTTTTAAATCTGGCCACACGATCAAGACGTGACATCTACCCCCCCCCCCCCCCCCTGCAGTCTGTGCTCCAACCTGAAAGCCTCTCAAATCTAGAACTGAAGACAGTCTCTCCTTTCTACGTCAGTTCATCTTTCCCGGTTTAAATCATTCTTTCTAAGCGATTATGCTGCCTTTGTTTAAACAGCACCCTGTTCTGTGTCCTGATTGGCTGGAGACCTTGTCAATCAATCTCCTCAGTGCCGTGTCTCCTGTTCAGAAACAGAGTTCTTTAGATCAGATCTTTGTTTTCATTCTAAGATCCTGGATCTAATTTCTATGAAGGTTTGAGAATTTAACCAGAAAAGGTGAAAATGTTCATGTCTGTGTGAGAAAAGTGGATTTATGCAGTGAGGAGTTTTCCTGCCATAAACGTCTGGAATCAGACTCTGGATTTCACTGATCACTGTTATTTTTAGAACGTAACTCCTGCAATAAACGAGGAGCTCTGTTCTGGTGAAAAGGTAACAAATATGATTAGCTGCAGCAGAAGATACAGAAATGAGCTTTTCCAGTGTTAGTGGATGAGAAACAGACGTGCAGGACACAGAACAGCTGCACAAACGGAGACGTGAGGAGCTCAACGTCTCTATTAGGATTATGAGGAGAGGATCAACTATTTATTGGTTTTTATGTATCAGTAAATTTTCCTGAATTATTGTCAATCATAGTGTTATTTGGTCATTGTTTTATTTCATAATTAATGTTAATTATTTTATTAAAAGGATCATGAATGAATGAAACTTTATTCATATATCACTTTACAACACATTGAAGGAACCAAAGGGCTTCACAATAAAAAAATGATCTCAAATGGGAACAAAAGTTTTAAACTAAAAACTCTAGAATATTCGGTTTTAGAATATCATTTTCAATATAAATGTTTTCATCTACATTCCATGTTTTTCATTCTCACTCCACACATCTGCTCCTGGTCCGGCCCTTCTATCCAATTTTAGAACCTGCAGGACAGTCATCTCAAAGCTGCGGTTCTCCCTGCTGCTGCTGAATGAATGATTCAACAGAGCTGGGGGGCAGCGGGGGCGGAGCTCGGGTGTGGTACTCACAGTGAAGGCTGGAACGATCGGCTGGTTGAACTTTGTCTTGAATGCATGAAGAAGACAAAGTCGCTGGACGTCGACAAAGACAAGATCTCCTGAAACACAAAGACAGGTGCGGTGAGAAGGAGGCGGTCCTTACCAAATCCCGCCCTTATTACTGAATCAGACTCTGACAGGAGACCCCACATGTTTCTCAAAAGACCACGGGGGAGGGGCTAGTATCAGGAGGAAGTAACTCCTACTTTCTTTACAAAATGAAGCAGTTACTTCAGTCGCCCCCGTTTTCTTTTGCTCCACTTCTGTTTTTAGCGGGGCCTACACCCGGCCGAACGGGCTCTGGTCACCGAGCTCGTACCATGACAGCCAGATTCCTGCTGTGCAGAACCCGGTCAGTCTGGTTCCGGGTTCTGTAAGTCTGGTCTGTGATGTCCATCTAGAGTTTTACGCCAGATGTCCTTCCTGACACAACGCTGTATTTTTTCCGGGCTGGGGACGGGCACAGGGAGACCCAGACTCGGCCCCCTTGTGGTGACATGTGGTGGGAAGGGTCTAGCAAAAGGACCCACTGAATGAAGCTCATCATGCCCCCTGGGAACCAAACCCTGGTTTCCCTGGTGCCAGTCCTACACGCAGCAAACTGGGCTGGTCAGCCGCTACTGTTGGTAATAATGAGTTAAACATCTGAAGAACCACTTAGAACCTGAAAGGACCGGTTCTCCAGAAAGAGAAGAGAGAGATGGTTCTGGTACCGCTGTCGTAGTCGCAGTAAATCCCGATCCTCTGCGGCAGCGGCCAGTCCAGTGACCTCGCTCGGTTGTTGTGCTTGGCGGCGAGCGTGGACTGCAGCCATTGGCTGGCAGACAGACACCAGGAGGCGGCGCTCTTCCCTAGTTGCTCAAAGCGGCCCAGGCTGCCCCGGTAGGCCACGCCCACACTGAATGATTTCCAATCAGCCAAGGGGCGGAGCTCCCAATAGTGGCAGCCACTGTTCACCTCGTGGTCACCTTGGAGAGAAAAGAGAGAAACATTACTTTCAAAATAAAAGCACAAGGGAGATGCAGCAGTGTGACAGATTTTGATTGCCATATTAAAAGTCTGTTGTTCATAGAACAAAAACTGTAGTTTGGGAAAGTCAAATCTCTGTAATTCCATCCATCCATCCTCTTAACCCGCTGTGTCTCTAGGGGTCACGGGGTCACCGTCCTGGCTACTGCTATGCAAAGGCGGCGTTCACTCGGACGGGTCATGGTGATGCTCAGCAGGAGAAAACATAAATGTTACTGGCCTGTACGTAAATCTACGTCCTTCTTCACACCGATGACTGCAGACTGTGGCAGAGTGGCCAAACGTTCAGCCAGAGCAGGAACCAAACCTGTGATTCCCAATCAGAGGTCGGCCGTTCCACCTGTGCGCCGTGGCCACTAGCTAGCAGTGAGCAAAGTGTGTCAGTGGTACCCAGCACAGTGTAGGCCTCCCCGGCAAAGCGCTCGCGTCCGGCCCGAACTCCGGCTGTCTTGCTGGGCGACGGCGTGGAGCTCCTGCCGGAGAAGAAAGCGTGAGAACACAGACGCCGTCCAACGCCGTCCAACGCCACCATTCAGCCAAAGGTATGGATCAAAGCAAATGACCACAACGCTGAATGAAAATGTGCATTTTTCAGAGAAACAAACGGAACGAAGGCAGACAAAAAAATCACACACTCTTCACAGAGATGGTTCTGAATGACCACAGGCTTCCTCTGAAAAGACGCTGAGGAAAGAAAAGACGTCAGTGGGATGCCAGCTGTGCGTGGAGTGGGATGACACATGAAGAGTGAGGCAGTTGCTAGGCAACCATTCAGAGCGGACAGTTTCTACCTGGAGGTGTCGAAGCGGGCGCTGAAGGAAAGCTGAGGATCAGCAGAGAAACAGCTGTTACTGCTGCAGATGTGCACATCACACGTGCACATCACACGTGCACATCAGCCACACATGACATCACTGCTCAACGCTAGCTCATGTTAGCTCCGTGGTCATCTAAGCAGGATATGAGCAGCCGCAAGTAGGCAGGACTAACAGCCCTGACAGCTCAGGCAACTGACTTCATTCAACTGTCACCTATCAATCAAAAGGCCACTCTAAAGGGGATTTAAGGTATGAAAGGAGGTCAAAGACACTCTGATTAAACAGGCCCCCCAGTGGTTACATGACAAACTGCAGCTGCCTTCATGGAAGCTGCTTCGTCTCGTCAGCACACCTGTGCAGGTAGGAGGAGAACAATGGCCCGAGCAGTGACTGAACCTGGAACTGGTCTGATGTCGACGACAGCGTGGAACAGGTCCCGGTTCGTGTTCACCGCCCCCCTGTGTCAGGAGAACATCAGCATCCTCACCTGCTTTTGTTCTCTTTGCTTCTGAGACGAGGGTCGTGACCTCTGACCCCTTGCGGCTCCCAGGTGACTGTATCGCCGTGAACCCTGAGGTCGGCGTGCGCCGTGGCCTCGTCAAAGCCAAAGCAGAATGCTGTGAAAAAGTGAATTGACTGACGCAGAGACAGGAGGCGGAGCAGGAGAGGCTGCTTCCTGCTCGGGCTGATCAGGAAGGAAGGGAAGCAGCTGGATTCTGTCACACGTTTGCTTACCTCTGGTTTCCATGGCAACCGGCTCGGAGAATTCTCCAGCCGCTGCTTTGTTTCTGGCTCGAACTCGAACGACGACAAACTGTGAGTCGAACTTTAGACCTAGGAGATTTGTCGTCACAGACTCGTATCAGCTGTTTGGGTCCAGAGGACCAGATCAGACTCTGCTCTGGCGCCGCTGTGAGACCGCTCACCTGAGATGGTGACCTGCGCCTCTGTGATATCACACAGCCGTTCCCAGCATGCTCCTCTCAGCGAGCTGCCATGGTTGGTCTTCCGGTACTCCACTTCGTAACAAATCGGTCTGCAGCCGTCTGCACCGCTGTCTGCCTCCACCAGAGGGCGCCACGCCACGTGGATGGCGTTGTCCTGGACGCTGCAGCTGCAGACGTCGATCTCAGGCGCTCTGGGGACTGAGTCAGAGGTGCACAGGTGAAAATCACCTGACGCTGGGTTGTCAAGGAAACCACAGACATAGTCCAAAGGAGATAGTGGAGAACCAAAACGCAGAAAACAACAGAACTCTAGACCACAGAACCAGAACCTCCGTCCTCCCCTGGAACTGCGTGAACAGGAACCTGGTGAACGCTGTCTAGAACTTGGCCAATGAAAGCAGCAGCTCTGACCTGGCAGGAAGTGAAGCTTGTGAAGCCCCTCCCTCTCAGCGCTGAAGTCCACTGCAAACTGGGACATGCCCTCTGAGACGGATGGCCGGGTGGTCAGCCGGAACGCCGGAGCCATCGTCACTCTAGTCACAACAAGAGGCGGAGTTAAAATAAAAGCGGGCGGGGTTAGAATGTTAGGAGGAGGGAGATAAGCAGACCTTAAGCAGGAGTTAGGAATGTTGGTGAAAGACAACACAGAAAAAGAACAACAGAGGCAGGACAGAGAAGACACAACAACAACACAAAGAGAAGACAACAGAAAGTCGTACCGTTCTTTGATGTGTTTGGCAGCCTGAAAGACAAACAACCCTGAGTGTTTGTCATGTTTGTGGTACTTGCGTTTTCTGAGGGAGGCCTACCGTCAGGAACTCGTCCTCCTTCGAAATGTTCAGCGTCTGATTTGCAAACTCGAGGAGGTCGTCACACGACTGCAAAGCACACGCCCCTTCAGACAGCTGCCGCTGAAATCACACGTAGACTTTAGAAAGGACCTCGGAGCACACAGGACACTGAAGCACAGCCTGGTTTCAAACCTTAAGCTCCGCCTTCTTTCTCTGCTCCTCCTCTTTAATGATTTCATGTAGCTGAGCTCCTCTTTCTTCCAAGGCAGCCCGTAGCTGTTCAAGCTCCTCCTCCAGGTCCACTATCACCTTGCTGGACTCCTCCTGAATGCAATTCACTGGTTACAGGCGGGGCGGAATAGGTGGATAAATGGATGGATGGAATGGATGGATGATGGATGGATGAGTGGATGAATAAATGGATGGATGTATGAGTGGATGGATGTATGTATGGATGGATGGGTGGATGGATGATGGATGGATGAGTGGATGAATAAATGGATGGATGGATGATGGATGGATGAGTGGATGAATAAATGGATGGATGGATGATGAATGGATGTATGTATGTGTGGATGGGTGGATGGATGGATGGATGAGTGGATTAATAAATGGACGGATGGATGTATGGGTGGATGGATGGGTGGATGTATGTATGATTTCATGTAGCTGAGCTCCTCTTTCTTCCAAGGCAGCCCGTAGCTGTTCAAGCTCCTCCATCCATGTATGGATGGGTGGGTGGATGAATAAATGGATGAAGGTATGGGTGGATGGGTGATGGATGGATGAGTGGATTAATAAATGGACGGATGGATGTATGGGTGGATGCATGGATGGATGGATGGGTGGATGGATGAATAAATGGATGAATGTATGGGTCGGTGGATGGATGGATGGATGGATGGGTGGATGGATGGATGGATGGATGGGTGGGTGGATGGAGAGATAAGGTTATGGGTGGGTGGATGTTTCCTAAATGTGATCTGCTGTTTGGTTGAGGGGCAGTTAAAGGGTTAAAGCACCTTTCAATGAGAGCAAAGCCTCTTTTAAATAACAAGGTTCAGTGAGTTCAGAGGGGAAGAGGAACGGTATATACAGAATGATCCGACTGGATCTGATTGGATCAGATTCTGTGACCTAAACTGGATCAAGGACATCTTTATCCACAACTTCAACCAGTGTGACTCAGAGAGAAATACTTGGTACAGGACCTACCATGTCTCATTCGAAATGGTATTTTTCTAGATCGACTATCAATTTTTTCTTTTGAAACACATTTCTAATGATTTCCTTTTTTCAATTCTGGCTCAGATGGATCTGGTTGGATGAATCGATGAATCGTTATTTTCCAAAAGGAACTCAGACTTTGACAGAACACGGTCTTAACAGAGTCTGGGGGTTTGAGTTTAACGTCAGAGGGCACAGTGGGGCGGGTGGAGACAGGTATGGAAGTTACGGAACCGACTTCCCATCCAGCCTGTTTGGGGCTTTAAAGTTGTCTTTTTAAAGATAAATGATGATTATTGCGTTGACCAGTTTCAGTTTCTGAACCGAGAAAGTCAAACGACATTTGAAGAATGAAATTCCAGGTCATGCAAATGCACCTGTGGCCCCTCCCCCTCACCTGCAGGCCACTCAAAGAGCTACTGAGGGAATCCAGGAAGTGTTTAAGCTCCTCCTTCTTGTTGGCAAGTGTACTGATGATGCGGCGCAGAGCTTCCTGTTAAACACATAAAAAATGAAGAACATGTGAACCCAACCAGAACCAACCCATTAAGAACCTTCTACACGCGTTGATGTTTCTGATTGGTTGATGGATGTTGATGGAGACAAAATCTAAAGGAAGAGAACCTCAGATGTTAGAACCAGCAATGATGTTCTCGGTGGGATCTGGAAAAAGAACAAATGGCGGTCAAATGCTGCTTCATTCTAGAAAAGGGTACGCAAAACTGCATAAACAACAGCGTCCTGCGTCTGGAATCCCAACCCAGGAAGGAACCTCAGGGAGGTCCTCGCAGGATCCTCCCACTGCAGCGCTCGTCACGTGCAGTAGTTTTTGTGTCTACTGAAAGGAAACATCAAAGAGAAATATATCCCAACCAGCCGAAAAGTTGTTACTGAAATGAAGAAAACATTTGTCTAATCCAAGTCACAGATTCTATTCCTCACTGGGATTTCCCACCCTGGATCTTTATTGCTTCATGACCTGGTGAGACTTGAAGGTTCCCTCTGATAGTCTGATAGTTCCCTCTAATAGTCCGATGGTTCCCTCCGATAGTCAGATGGTTCCCTCCGATAGTCAGATGGTACACTCCGATAGTCCAATGGTTCCCTCCAATAGTCCGATGGTTCGCTCTGATAGTCCGATGATTCCCTCGGATAGTTCTCTCTGATAGTCCGATGGTTCTCTCTGATTGTTCTCTCTGATAGTCTAATGGTTCCCTCTGACAGTTCGATGGTTCTCTCTGATAGTTCCCTCTGATAGTCCGATGGTTCTCTCTGATTGTTCTCTCTGATAGTCTAATGTTTCCCTCTGATAGTTCTCTCTGATCGTTAAATGGTTCTCTCTGATAGTCCGATGGTTCCCTCTGTTGTTCTCTCTGATAGTCTGATGGTTCCCTCTGATAGTCCAATGGTTCTCTCTGATAGTCTAATGTTTCCCTCTGATAGTTCTCTCTGATAGTTAAATGGTTCTCTCTGATAGTCTGATGGTTCTCTCTGATAGCTCGATGGTTCCCTCTGTTGTTCTCTCTGATAGTCTGATGGTTCCCTCTGATAGTCCAATGGTTCTCTCTGATAGTCTAATGGTTCCCTCTGACGGTTCGATGGTTCTCTCTGATAGTCCGATGGTTCCCTCCGATAGTCCAATGGTTCTCTCTGATAGTCTAATGGTTCCCTCTGATAGTTCTCTATGATAGTCAAATAGTTCTCTCTGATATTCTAATGGTTCCCTCTGATAGTTCGATGGTTCGCTCTGATAGTTCTCTCTGATAGTCTGATGGTTCTCTCTGATAGTCTAATGGTTCCCACTGACGGTTCGATGGTTCTCTCCGATAGTCCGATGGTTCCATCCGATAGTCAGATGGTTCCCTCCAATAGTCTAATAGGGAAGAAGAGGGAACCATCAGACTATCAGAGGGAACCATCGAACTGTCAGAGGGAACCATTAGATTATCAGAGAGAACCATTGGACTAGGGCTGCAAGATATGACCAAAACTTGCGATGTGCGATATTAGTGATCAATATTGCGTTAACGATATAATTTCCGGTATATAAACAGATAGCAAAACAACCAAAAACATCATTACCATCTCATTGTAACAGTTTAAAAAAATGATACTTCAAATGACCCTTGTTGACGTAGGAGGCAAACATCTAACATAAAAGGGCTCATCTGATTGGTCAACATCGGAAAGCGTCCATCCAATTGGTCAAATGCATAAATGGATTTATTTGATTCGTTAAATGCTTCAAGCTGCCATAGGATTGTATTAGCACATTTAAGGTAATCATTTATTGCGATTTTTGCTTACTTTTGCGATATGGATATTGCACTGCTTGATATTGCGATAACGATAAATTTGCGGTATAATGTGCAGCCCTACATTGGACTATCAACGGGAACCATCAGACTATCAGAGGGAACCATCGAACTGTCTGAGGGAACCATTAGACTATCAGAGAGAACTATCAGAGGGAACCATCGGACTATCAGAGACAACCATCTAACTGTCAGACGGAACCATTAGACCAGTGGTTCCCAAACCTTTTCTGCAGGGCCACCCTTTTCTGAAAAGTAGAATATTTTCAAGCCCCCCAACACTGACACAAACATACAAATCCTGTTTCTAAACTCTGCCGCGCCCCCCCTGAATACCCCTCTCTAGTCTAATGGTTCCCTCTGATAGTTGTCTCTGATAGTCAAATTGTTCTCTCTGATAGTCTAATGGTTCAACCCGATAGTCAGATGGTTCCTTCTAATAGTCTAATAGTTCCCTCCGATAGTCTGATGGTTCCCTCCGATAGTCCGATGGTTCCCTCTGATGGTTCTCTCTGATAGTCTAATGGTTCCCTCTGACAGTTCGATGGTTCCCTGTGATAGTTCTCTCTGATAGTCCGATGGTTCCCTCCGATAGTTCCCTCTGATAGTCAGATGCTTCTCTCTGTTAGTCTAATGGTTCCCTCTGACAGTTCGATGGTTCCCTCTGATAGTTCTCTCTGATAGTCCGATGGTTCCCTCCGATAGTTCCCTCTGATAGTCCGATGCTTCTCTCTGATAGTCTAATGGTTCCCTCTGATAGTTCGATGGTTCCCTCCGATAGTTTGATGGTTCCCTCCGATAGTCCGATGGTTCCCTCTGATAGTTCTCTCTGATAGTCTGATGGTTCCCTCTAATAGTCAAATGGTTCTCTCTGATAGTCTAATGATTCCCTCTGACAGTTCGATGGTTCTCTCTGATAGTCCGATGGTTCCATCCGATAGTCAGATGGTTCCCTCCAATAGTCTAATGGTTCCCTCCGATAGTCCAATGGTTACCTCCAATAGGCCGATGGTTCCCTCTGATAGTTCTCTCTGATAGTCAAATGGTTCCCCTCTGACAGTTCGATGGTTCCCTCTGATAGTTCTCTGATGATCCGATGGTTCCTCTGATAGTCCGATGCTTCCCTCTGATAGTCTAATGGTTCCCTCTGATAGTTCGATGGTTCCCTCCGATAGTCCAATGGTTCCCTCTGATAGTTCTCTCTGATAGTGTAATGGTTCCCTCTGATAGTTCTCTCTGATAGTCCGATGGTTCCCTCCGATACTTCCCTGTGATAGTCCGATGGTTCTCTCTGATAGTCTGACGGTTCCCTCTGATAGTCCGATGGTTCCCTCTGTTATAGTTTAATGGTTCCCTCTGATAGTTCGATGGTTGTTTCTTATAGATCTCTCTGATAGTCCGATGGTTCTCTCTGATAGTCTAATGGTTCCCTCTGATAGTTCTCTCTGATGGTCACATGGTTCTCTCTGATAGTCAAATGGTTCCCTCTGATAGTCTAATGGTTCCCTCTGATAGTCCGATGGTTCCCTCTGACAGTTATCTCTGATAGTCCGTTGGTTTTCTCTGATAGTCTAATGGTTCTCTCTGATAGTGCGATTGTTCCCTCCGATAGTCCGATGGTTCCCTCTGACAGTTATCTCTGATAGTCCGTTGGTTTTCTCTGATAGTCTCATGGTTCTCTCTGATAGTGCGATTGTTCCATCCGATAGTCAGATGGTTCCCTCTGATAGTCTAATGGTTCCCGTCCATGTCGAGTCCTAAGGTCTGAAGATCAAATGATTTTAGTGGTTCCCAGGACTCGGCATGTGACTCGGGGAGACAGAGCCTTTTCAGTTGCAGGTCCTAATCTCTGGAATGCTCTTCCCTATTCTGTGAGGTCTGCCAGAACTGTCAGTAATTTTAAGATTCTTTTAAAAACACATCTTTTTAGTCAGGCTTTTAACTCCAGTGAGCATATCTAGTGGGACTTGTTCATTTTATTAATTTCATTCTTCTTTTGTTTTTATTGTTTTATTGCTTTTATTATTCAATTGATTTTATTGTTTTATTGTGATTGTTTCTTTATTGTATCATAGTCCGATGGTTCCCCCGATAGTCTAATGCTTCCCTCTGATAGTTCTCTTGCTCTGATAGTCTGATGGTTCCCTCCGATAGTTCCCTCTGATAGTTTGATGGTTCCCTCTGATAGTCCGATGGTTCCCTCCGATAGTCCGATGGTTCTCTCTGATAGTCTAATGGTTCCCTCTGATAGTCTGATGGTTCCCTCTGATATTCTGGTTTTGAGCCTGGGAACACCTGGCAAAGGTGAGGGACGGTGCCCTTCTGCGTGTTCCTAAGTAGTACGGTTCTGTTGTGATAGCATCAATGACAAAACACCTTCTAATGTCACCTGTGGAACTTCCAGCCATGACATCGTAGAAGTTTCCTCTCTGTCCTTGCTGCTTTCACACAGGACAGGATTCACGCGTCACATTTACTTCCTGATGCCTTGGTGGGTTTGCAAACACCAACGTTTATCTGGAAATTATTCTTTGTCACTTCATGGAAAACATAGAGGTGCGAGTAGCTTGCGTTTAGATGTTTTGGAGAGCCCTGCAGAGGTGCCGGCGAGCACGCTGCCGTGTCTGGGTTCACCTCCTCTTGATTCAGTCCAGTGGACCTTCAGGGTGAGACCCCAACTTCTGAGGAAGACGCTTGTTTACATAATTAGATGCTCTGGACGTTCTGCTACAAAAGTCGTTTTTTACATCAATTCGTCCTAAACTGTTCAACGATGAGGTCATCATTGTAAACAATGCTTATTGAACCAGAGAAAGAAATTTGGAAAGAAGGTGGAATTTACCAAACATTTATTATCCCTATTTTTCCTTTCAGGGTCACAGGGCTGCTGGAGCCTATCCTGGCCACCTGTGGGTGAAGGCAGGGACATCCTGCACAGGTTGCCAGTCTGTCACAGGATTTCCATTTTTGTTCTGATTAATATGTTGAGAAAATTCCAAAACTAACTTTTGTTCTAATGTTAATGGCATAAAAAATACGACACGATGTGCAGGTCCGGGTTAACCCTTGGCAGGTGCTGAAATAGCTGAGCAGAAGAGGCAGTGACGTCATAGACTTACTGCAGTCAGTGGCTGTTCTGATGACGTCAGAACACTGTGCAGCTCTTCATCGTCGATCAGAATTGTTGTTTGTCCTCAGTAATAATAACGGGCAGAGCAGAACTCTCCTAACTGGATCCTGGCCGTTAAACTACCCCTCCTCCTGCCCGGAAACGAGCCCCGTTACCATGGTAACCCTCGCGTTCAGCTGATTCGGCAGCTCTCAGGCCTACTGGACCGGTGGAGAGCGGGCCGGACGGGCTTCTCGATCCAGTTCAGTTATCGATCATCGGACTCACCTTCTGGGTGTCCATCACCTGACGGAGGGTGCGCTGTTATCCACCGGAAGTGAATAAGCGCGTCTTCTCACTTCCTGTGGATATTTTTGCATTAAGGAACAGAAGCGGGATGTTCTTCTGAATCAGAGAACATCTTTATAAACGTGTGGAAAACACCAAAGGAAGAAAAAAAATTCCTGTGGGAACTGATCAAAGAGCACCGGCCGTGTCACGTGACTTCTCCCAGCCTCACTCACCTGTCGGCAGTAATCCAGCCCCTAATACGGAGCCATAAGCAGGTTTCATCGGAACCCGGATGGATCAGAGTCTCTGCACAACGTCTGTCCTCCACACAGCAGGATCCAGAGTTTGTCCTGGCCCGTCATGTCTGCAGGTGTAGTGCAGGAGGAACACCTGCAGTTTCTCATGAACAAGAACCGTCCGTGGTAGAGGTGGGCCATCAGCATTGCCTAAGAACTGAACTGAGTGCCCCCCCCCCTGGTTCCAAAGAAGTGGCTCCAACCAAAATCCCACAGAGTTCTAGAGAAATAAACAGCTGTTCCTCCGTCATCCTGTTGGTCAGAAGAACCGTTCTTTTTTTTAATCTTCTTGATAATCCTAATATTTTTCAGGATATTTTTTCCTTAGCTCAAGGTCTAAACTGACCAATCAGATGCCTCAATAAAAGTAGGTGGAGCCTGCGGGCCTACATTCAAAACATTTGTCCGATTTTGTGTAACTGGCTTTCAAGAAACTCAAGCTCACTTGGTTAGACTGGTTGCCATAGAAACGTTGACTGAGACCACCTGGGACCAATCACATTATGACTCAACGGGGTAACATGTACACAGCAGACACGCCTGTATGAACGCACACGCACGCCGCTGCGGGAGATCTGGCAGCCCCCCCTTCACACGGCTTTAGAAAACAATACAGAGCTCTGATGAAACTTTATTGATCAGGCGAACATCAAACTCCCAACAGGAAGTAGGAATCCACTTCCTGTCACTCAATTTAAATATGTGCTTAAAAGGTTTACAGCAATAAGTTATGCTTTACAGTGTTATTGTTTCCATGGCGACGGAGCAGGACACCTCCTGCACAACATCAACAGACACAGTTCTGTCAACACAGAACCCCCCCCAACAGAACAGGACACCAGGAACTGGTTCTGGTCATCAACCAAATTCCAAGAAGACCAACAGGAAGTTCCGACACGACAGTCGGCAGATACCATCGTTAGCATCATTGTGTTAAACTGCTAAGAAGGGCGGGGTCATGCAGGAGGCGGAGCTAGGAGCAACAAATAATCATTTAGTGGTATAAAAAGATAAAAAGTTCAAGTTGCTGCAGAGTTGGCTGCTGATCTTCACACGGACGTCACTATGTACGAGCCGCGCTCGCCGCCGCCTCCCTCTCCGCTTTTGGGCTCCCTCTTCTTGGTGACAGGAGTTGGGATGAGCGAGGGTCTTGTGGGCGTGCTGGACATGCTGCTGGTGGTGGTTGTCGGGGGGCTGACCTCGGTGCTGCTCTTCCTAGGGCTCGGTGTGTAGTTGAAGGGACTGACGCGAGCCGCCACGGCGCTGCTGCGCGCCGCCGGACGCTGCGCCGGACGCTCTGGTGGCGGTAACCTGTCGTCTAGCAGACTCTCGCAGCTCCGTCGCAGGTTCAGATTGGAAGAGGAGGAGGAGGAGGAGGATGGTACTTTTGAAGGGGTTGGGCTGTCGATGATGGGCGGGCCTTTGGCGGTGGGGGAGCGCGCAGAGCAGGAGGACGGAGATCGCGGGTTGTTGACCGGACAGTCCTCCAGACGGACCCACACGTCCTCCGCCTTGTCGGCTTCGCTGCAGGCAGCAGAGGAGTCGCTGCCGCTCTTCGGCATTCGCCAAGCTCCCTTTGACTTGGCAGCGCCCTCCTCCTCACTCCGCCCCTTTTCACTGGACTCGGATGAGGCGGACAGAACAGACGAGGAGCTTCCAGTTCTCTTCCACGTGCCGACGTGCGGCAGAGAGGTGGAGTGCTTGCTGGCGCCGCCCCCTCCGGTGCTGTTTTCTCTCTTCCAGGTCCCGGTGCGGCTCAGGCGTGATGAGGTCACTTCCTGTGGTCGTGACGGGCTCTCCGACTGCGAGCGGCAGACCTCGTGTCTGACCCTAGTTGAGAGGGGCAGGGACGCATCGGGGCTTAAGGGGGACTCCAGCGTAACGTCGGCGGCGGTAGAGTCCTCCAGCTTCCTTTTTAGTGTTGGGCTGGGGGCCTCTTTGATAAAAGTCGATTGGCGGACAAGGCCTGGCTTCTCAGGCTCCGCCTTTTGCTTCTTGGGGGCAGTAGCACTGACCACCCTGGAGGCGGACTCGCTCCTGGGGATAGCAGCAGGGTTCTTGGGCGTTCCGCTGTGCTTACCGGATTTGGAAGCAGGAGACGCGGTGCGTGGCAGTTGGGACACTTTCCCTCCTTTCAGGTTAGCTCCAGATGAGGATCGTGAGGCTATGTTGTCCTGGGAGGCCCCGCCTCCTTTGTCAGCACCATCACTGCCTCCAGAAGCTGTGGCTCGGGGCTTGCTCCGGCCTCTAGCGGCAGGCTCCATCCTGGGCCTCCCCGTGATCAGACTCCTATACACCTTCTTCCCGCCCCTCAGGGCCTTTGGCCCCTCTTCCTCCTTCTTCTTGGTGTCCAGCGTGCCGTGCTCTCCCGCCTTCAGGATTCTGGGGCCACAGGTAGGTTCGTCCGTCCCTCGCTCCTCTTCCTCCATATTGTTGCTGGCCCTTGGAAGGTGAAAGGGTGACCCAACAGACTTCAGAGACAGGACCGAGTCCGAGTCTGAAGATGGCTGACGGGAGAGTGATGAAGATGCGGCGGCAGCATTCAGGCTGCTGACGATGGAATTGGCGCCTTCTTGAATGGCCTTCCAATCAAATGACTCTGAGTCAGGGGAGGTGGGGCTGTGCTGCGCCTCGGACGGCTCCTCCTCAACCAGAACGCAATCGCTAGCTGCAGGCGGCGCGACCACTGCAGCAGCAGGAGGCGTGGCCGCCGCCGCCACCTTCTTCTTCTTCTTGGGCATGGCGGAGCTGATGCATTCCTGCAGCAAGTCGTCCTCCGAGTCGATGCTGAGAGAGCTGAGCGACGAGTTCCTGGAGAAGCAGACGGGCGTGTCCTCCACATGAAAGGCTTTGGGGGTGTAGCCGCTGGCCCCGGGGGGTTGTGGTTTGGACTCCACCTGTAGAAGACAAAGAAGATGACATCATGGGTCTTAGTGACAGCAGTCAGGACACCAATTTCTTAGAAACTAGGGGACAACCCAAGACCGCAGGACGACCAACAACCAGGGAGGGATCTGAGAGCGTGAGATCATGTGGAGCGTTTTCAGCCCCACTGAAGTCCAGAAGCCACTGGCTGCAGACCGCCTTAACGTGGGCGGAGTTGAAGGCGTTGTGCTCCGCCCACTATCCTTGATTTTTCATCACAGTAAAGGTTGGCATTCAAAAACACCAAGTGTCTCATCTTTGAGAAACTGAGATATATTTCTGGGATAAGAGCCGTTTAAGCCCGCCCACATTAAGCCACGCCTCGGTCTGCAGCCAGCGGTATTGTATTATGGGATGGAAGGTTTTTGTAAAAAGGCAGCTCAGGTTGAATGAGAAGTGAATCAAAGCCTCGTCCTGCAGAACTCTCCGGGTGGGCTGTCCACCAGCTCTTGTAGTTTTGGGAGCAGGTCAGGACTCACCTTTGCAGGGGGAGGAGTCTCGGCAGCAGCGCCTCCATCCTGTGGAGCAAACTCCTTGTTGTTGTTCTCCTGGTCGATGTCACTCAGTGAGCTCAGCGACGGGTTCCTGGAGAAGCAGACGGGCGTGTCCTCGATGGCAAACTTCTGCTTCTCGTCTGTGGCCGTCTGGCTGGCAGGTTTCGGCTGAGGGAGAACGGCTGCCTGCTGCCGCTTTCTCCTGCCGCCCTCCCCGTCCTTCCTACACTCCTCCCCGTCTCTGTCGCAGCCGTCGTCTTCATCAAAGTCCAGCGAGCTGAGCGAGTCGTTGCGGGAGAAGCAGCATGGCGTCCCCTCGATGGGCGTGTAGTGGCGTGGAGAGTCGAAGGCAAACCCCGGCTTTGGCTTGGAGGCTGCCGAGCCGCTGTAAGCCGAGCGCTGAGAGACGGGCTTCACGGGAGACGTCGGCTTTTTCTTCTGGGGCAGTGGGGCGAGAGGGGGCCCTGAAGCCAGCACGGGGGGGGCTTGCTGGTGCTCGCCGCCTGCTGACGCTCTGACTGGTTTCCGGGGTTTGGCCTTGGGCATGGCGGCACTGATGCACTCTGCCAGGATGTCTTCCCCGTTTTCCCCCTCTGGGAATCCCGCTCGCGTCCTTTGGGCGATGATGGGGGGCGTCTCTTCGTTGGGGGGCGAGTCGATGGTGAGATCGCTCAGCGAAGTGGCGGTGGAGAAGTTGAGAGGCGTTCCCTCCACACAGTACACTCGGGGTACCTCCTCTGCTGGAGGGGGCACCACGTCCTTCCTTTGCTGGGGTTGGGCCCGTCTCTGGGGGGGCAGAACTTTGTACACAGGGAGCTGGCTCTGCTTCCGTGGGGGGGTCTGGTGCGGTTTCTTTGGTTTCTGTGAGGACTTGGGCATTGCCAAGGTGATGCAGGCCACCAGGATCTCATTGTCATCGTCATCCGACTCATTGAGGACAGGTTTGGTGGACATCTCCTTCCTTTCACAGCTCGCCCCCCCATGCTCCTCTTTCTTTTTCATTTCGGCAGCAATAAAGGGTTCATCCAGACTGAGCGCGCTCAGACTAGAGGCACATGAGAAGCCATGGGGGGTGCTCTCTGTAGCAAAGTGCAGCAGGATATCAACATTATTTTCCTCCACCTCCTTGGCTTTGTCCTCCTCTGTGTTTTTCTGGACCGGTGGCGGGAGGGGAGGGGTCTTAGCCCGGCTCGGCGGCATCGTCTGCCCCGGACTGTCAGGGAGGTCACTGGGGCTGACCACGCCACTCGGCATGCCGCTGCAGGGCTCACTGGAGCGCACGGAGCTGGCAATAGAGGAGGCGGAAAAGCTGTCGAGGGAGCTGACGGAGGTGCAGCGGCTGAACATCAGAGGCGTCTCCTGAGCGTAGGGCTGCTCTGGAGGGCTTTTGGGAGTCCTGGCGCCCGATGATGATGTCACACTGTTGTGGGGGTGGTGGGAGTGGCCATGATGGTGGTGATGGCCTCTCCGTCCCCGTGAAGTGGGGGGGCCTGCCGTCTGACTCTCCGCCTCTTTCTGCTGCCGTTGCTGCTGCTCGCTCTTCTCTCCGACGGGCAGAGTTGGGTAGTCGTTGCTGCCGGCGACCACGCTGCCCCGCCCTTTCTTCTTGCTCTCAATGGCATCCCGGTCCTCCTCTTCCTCGGACGATAAAGATGACAGAGAGCTGCCTCTGGAGAAGCAGATGGGCGTGTCCTCCACACAGTACGTCTGCGGCGACTCCTGGCTGTTCTTTGTGACAGGGCGAGTGATGGGAGGAACCAGGGGGTGGGGCTTGCTGCCAGAGGAAGATGTGGGAGGATCCAGCAGGGAGACAGCAGCTTCGTCTTGCTTGAAGAGAGGTTTCCGGGCAGCATCCGCTCCATACTTCAGGCTGTAGTCAATAGGCTGCTCCGGTGGAGGCTCGCCACCGTAGTTTGATGATGTGGCGACCACATAGTGAGGGGGTGGGATGGACCCGAGGCAGCTACTGGGTCCTGTTTCTCCATCATCGCTTCTCCGCAGCTGGCCTTCCTGCTCGCTTTCGTGGTCGCTCTCAATGCCGACACGGGGACTGGGACTCTGCCTCCCAGAGTTGAGCTGCTCATCAGAGTACTTCAGGCTGTAGTTGATGGGCGTGTCCAACTCGGCACCATCATCCTCTGCCATGTGATTCGCACTCCGAATCTTGTGAGCCAGGTCAGCTGGGTACTTCCTGTAGACGCAGCACTTGCTAACGGCGCTCTCGTCCGAGGAGTAGAAGGGCTCCGACGACGGCTTGGTCTTGCCCCGGTTCCCGTAGCCGTCGGCACTCGTCACGCTGTTAAGGCTGTCGCTGGAGGCCCGGACGCTGGGCGGGTACACTGAGCGGGTGTATGTCGCTTCTTCACTCATCCTCTTGGACCCGTCTCCGTTCTTCGGGCTTGACAGGACTGGTGTGTTGGCGTATGAGCGTGTGGCTGTGCCTCCTGCGCCGGGGGTGCTACAGCCACGGCCCTTCCTGTGTGTGGCCTTGGGGCTCAGATTGTCGATGTTGTCGAAGGTCTCTGACAGATGCTGTGCATCCAACTCTTCGAACAATGCCTTTTGTTTGCGAGCGTGCAGGGAGGGAGCACCAGCGCCAGGGGACACCACGTTGGCATCTTTGAACCTTGCTGGCCGGTTGGCCATCAGGTTTCGCAGCGCCGCGGCGCTACCCATGGCGATCATCTTGTGTCGGGAGTGGATCAGATTACGCAGCATGCCAACTGCGCCCAGTTCCCACAGAGTCTCCTGGTCCTTGATGTCTCGAGCAGACAGATTCCAGAGCGTCCCGCAGGCGTTGGACACGATGGTCAAACTATGAGACTTCAGGTGCTGCAGAAGAGTCGGCAGGCAGCCATGCTCTCGCAGAACCTGCCTGCAAGTCAAGCAAAAGGGACAAAGGTTACCCCAGTGGCTAGTGGTCCTTTGTGTCCCGTCTTTGAGGCGTTTACCTGTGTGCCTCGTTTGTGGCGATGAGACTGGACACGTTTCGCAGGATTCCACCACCACTCTCGATGATGGCCAGGGTGTTTGTGTGGCTGCGATGGGTCAGCGTCCCAACCAGGAATGCCAGAGCGCCATCGACCGCACAGATATCAGCTTTGTTCTCAGTGCAATGTGCGGAGAGGTTCCAGAGCGCGCTCAGTACAGACTTCAGCGTCGATTCCTGGAACACACAAGGAAACCGTCCTTACAGCACTGAGAACAGGTACAAGACAGAGACGGAACCATGAGGGGTTTACCTTCTGCACTTCCAGAGCGCAGCCCATCAGAGCACGCACGCTGCCCACCTCACGCAGCGTCTTCTTACTGTTGACGTCAGCACGCCACGACAGGTTTCTCAGGACACTCGCAATCACCTGGAAACAACAGTCTGACCCTGAAAGAACGCCAGGCGCCATCGAACACATACTTGCTATGAAAGTCGTCATGAAATGGAAGAAACCTAAAGATCTTTACTTTCCCCGGTTGGTTTTCTGGAATGTCAGAGACGAGCAGTGGGAAAGCTTTGTGTCTAAAAAGGCCAATTCATGCTGTATTATTTGGTAAACATAAGCTGTACATTGAGGTTACAGTGTCTCCATAGTTCCTGTGTTTCATTTGATAAACAGCGTATCCCTGATCCAAGTCTCTCTACTCTCTGAAGCTCTCAAAAGCTTGATTACAGTCTTGGATAGTTTTTCTTTCCTTAATTTGTTCCCTTTTACTTAAGTTCCGGTTTCAGGTACTTGATTGCAACAATGCCTTCATGAATGAAGCTACAGGAAACAAGCAGGTTTGCTTAGGTGGCCATGGTACAGGTGAGCTTACCTGCTGCAAGTCTTCACTCTCAGACTTCAGCTGAGCGACCATGGCTCTCATGCAGCCCTTCATGGAGCACAGCGTGGCCTAAAGAGAAGACAGCCGGAAGACACTGAGAGCAGCTCACCGCCTGACCGTCAGCGGCTCTCCTTAATACTCTTACCTTATTGGCCACATCTCCAAAGGTGAGGTTTGTGAGCGCCATGCCAGCATATCGGCGTAGAGTGACACTGTAATGGTCGCTGCTAAGGCCGCACATCTCACAGTCCACCTGTAACAACTCAGCCACAGCCTGCAGACCCCCTGCAACAAAAAAATACACCATCGACACGAGGTCCAGACCCGCAGAGACCATCGAGACGTGGTCCAGACCCGCAGAGACCATCGAGACGTGGTCCAGACCCGCAGAGACCATCGACACGAGGTCCAGACCCGCAGAGACCATCGACACGAGGTCCAGACCCGCAGAGACCATCGACACGAGGTCCAGACCCGCAGAGACCATCGAGACGTGGTCCAGACCCGCAGAGACCATCGACACGAGGTCCAGACCCGCAGAGACCATCGAGATGAGGTCCAGACCCGCAGAGACAATCGACACGAGGTCCAGACCCGCAGAGACCATCGAGACGAGGTCCAGACCCGCAGAGACCATCGACACGTAGTCCAGACCCGCAGAGACCATCGAGACGAGGTCCAGACCCGCAGAGCTCTTATAGCTGATGGGCCAGACCTGCTAAAAGTAGCTGTGGAGCAGCCAGCTACACTCACCTAACTCGTTCATGGCGTGGCGGTGCTCTTCATCAAAGGAGAGCTTCATAAGGACGCATACAGCTGGACAAATCTGGTGCTCCACTGGAGACGGCACTGGAAAACGGAGCAACACATGGTCACACAAACACAACAGCAGAGGGCGCTGTAAGCTGCTTCTGACAGCTGACTCACTGGGGTTTTCCTCCTGGTCCACACCACGCTCGTGGTTCTCCTGCCAGCTCCAGCAGGCCTCACAGTAGTGGCGTACCTGCTCCAGCAGGTGCAGCACTCGTATCTCACGGCGACCTCTCTTGTCATCCGGCTGACTGTGCACTATGTTGTGCAGCGCCGCAGATGCCCTTGCTCGGGCCTCCTTACTTCCACGAGAGTTACCTGCCACAAAACAGAGCAGCGGGTGAGGCGTGCAGTCCTGCTAACAGGGGGCGCTGCTGGGTATTTGAGGGCTCACCCAACAGCAGGGAGTCCTTGTCGTTGCCATGCAGCAGCTGGATGAGCAGAGGCAGGCAGCCAGACTGACGCATTGCAATGCAGGAATCCTGGGAGCTGGACATGGCGAGCAGCGTCCGCGACATGTCGTCCTTGTCGTGAGTACCCAGCATGGAGAGGAGGCTGTACACCATCTCCACCTGGACAAGCCACAGAGCTGACATCAGCACCAGATCTACATGGAAAGTTTCTCCACTTCAGAGGCTGTTGACACGGGGAAGAACCTTGGTTCCCAGATGGCTGGTGATTCGTCTGGGAACAGGGTAACTCGTCTCACTTCCCCCGCCCTGGTCCAGTCGACCCGCACAACTCTGCAGGGCAACAGGCGACCGTGAAACGAGAAGAGGAACTGCCCAACGAAAATGCAAAGCATAATCTCACCTGAGTGCCCGCCGGTAAACTGCCGTCACCTTGAGCTCCCTCAGCCTGCTAAAACAGAACAAAACGGCTGACGGTTCAGACAAATGAAAGTGTTGAGATGGGTGTGAGCGCTGCAAGGAGCACAGGTGCAAGTGTTCAGGCAAATTCAGACTGGATCAAGGCCACATTAAGGACCCACTCCAATAAATATGGTCATTTTGGTGTTTGTAACATTTTCTGATTTCAAAGTATTTCTTAATTCAATTGTCAATTGAATCAGGAGCAGACAAAAAAATGCCGTTTGAAAAAGATTGTTTTCATTTCCTCGTCTGAGCTGGAATCTGGATCTAAACTGGATGGCTGATAGCTCCAATATTGCTAGACATTTTTGTTGCATTCCTAATGTTAGCATGGGGTTGTGAGGACTGTATGCTAGCTGGAAAGCATGTAAACAAAGGGATGAGAAAATAAGATCACTGATTTTTAAAGAATTTATCTGGACATCGTGGTGGAAAATAAATAGCAAAAGTTGATCAATAACATAAGTTCAACTCAGTACTTTATTATGTACGATTTGTTGGCATTGACAGCAGTCTTCACAATGTTTTCACAAACTGTTGCTGGTATTTTGGTCCATTCCTCCATGCAGATCTCCTCTACAGCAGTGATGTTTGGGGCTGTCAATGGGCAACACAGACTTTCTACTCCCTCCAGAGATTTTCTATGAGGTTGAGATCTGGAAACTGGCTAGACCACTCCAAGACCTTGAGATGCTTCTTATGAAGCCCCTCCTTCGTTACCAGGGCAAGACCCAGCCATGCTTCATCTGTAATGCTGATGGAAGGAGGTTTCCACTCCAAGTCTGACCATACACGGCCCCATTCATTTTTTCCTTTACACGGATCAGTCGTCCTGGTCCCTTTGCTGAAAAATGGCCCCACAGCATGATGCTTCCACCCCCATGCTTTACAGTAGGCCTGGTGTTCTTTGGATGCAGCTCAGCATTCTTTCTCCTCCAAACAGTAGAGTTCTACCAAAAGGTTCTATTGTGGTTTCATCTGACCAGAGGACATTCTCCCAATCCTCTTCTGGATCCTCCAAATGCTCTCTAGCAGACTGTAGACGGGCCTGCACATGGACTGGCTTTTGCTGGGGGGCCCTGCAGGGTTTGAGTCCCTGGTGGTGTAGCGTGTTACTGATGGTAGCCTTTGTTACTTTGGTCCCAGTTCTCTGCAGGTTATTCACTAGGTCCCCCGAGGGGTTTTGGGATGTTTGCACACCGTTCTTGTGATCATTCTGACCCCACGGGGTGAGATCCCCAGATGGAGGGAGGTTCTCAGTGGTCTTGTATGTCTTTCATTTCCTAATAATTGCCCCCACAGGTGATTTCTTCACACCAAGATGCTCACCTGTAGCAGATTCAGTCTTCCAGCCTGCTGCAGGTCAACAGTCTGGTTTCTGGTGTCCTCAGACAGCTCTTTGGTCTTGGCCATAGTGGAGTTTGGAGTGTGACAGTGTGAGGTTGTGGACAGGTGTCTTTATATAGATAACCAGTTCAAACAGGTGTCATTAATACAGGTAACAGGTGGAGGACAGAGGATCCTCTACAGAAGAAGTTACAGGTCTGTGAGAGACAGAAATCTTTCTTTTCTGTAGATGAACAAATATTTATTTTCCACCATAATTTACAAATAAATTCTTTAAAAATTTACCTATGATAAAAGTTTACCTATGATGGAAATTACAGGCCTCTCTCATCTTTTGAAGTGCGAGAACTTGAACAGTTGGTGGGTGGTTGAATACTTTTTGCCCCCCTGCATGTCCTGGAAAGCGACTCAGGTTTTTAAATTTGGCTAAAAACAGCATAATTATAACTAAAAGATCCCTGGGAACGCTTTGGAGTGGGACTTTAACACAGACACAGATGTAGAAATGAACACGGGCACAGGTGTTTGGACAGGTGCGAGTGTTTTTTTTACACATGAGGTTACCTGTAGGTGTGCCCCCAGCCTCAAGATGTCCTTTTCTATCTGCTGAATGCGTGAAACACGAGCCTAAAAACACAAAAGTGAGTGAGCACCTGCTATTGAGCAAACACTTCCTGCCAGTCTGAACCCTGCAGACATCAGGTCCTTGTCGAGGGCGGAGCTCTAAACAAAAGGCGCCTCTCATCCTAAAGGTCTGCCTGTACCTACAGCAAACCCCAGTAAAGCCCATAAAGCATGATGTGGAGGGTCAGACCCCAAACGGTTCACTTACACAGCCTTGACTGATCAAGCAAAGGCGATATGACAGAGGACAGGTGAGCTACTTTTACCTGAGCTCTCCTTTCCATCTCCTGACAGGAGCCCAGCTGTTCCTCCATGGCTGATCGGATTTGCCGGGCCTCAAACTCCAGTTGTCGTCGGCTCATGTCTGTCTGCAGAGTGAACTGGAGCAAACACCTCTGTCATTAGAAAATGCATTACCCAGCATGCATTTGTACTGTCTTCTGGAATAGGACTTCTCTGTGCAGATCATTGTGTTTTACAGTTCCAGTTTAGGAAGAACCTTTAGATTCTGTCCCGGGTTAGCAGACTTACGTTTTCTGTTAGCGGCAGACTGTCGATTCGTTTGGTGAGATTCTGCAGCTGAGCATAATACCAGCCCTTCTCCTTCTCCTCCTTCTCCAGCTCAGCCAAAAGAAGAGCCCTGTTCAACAGCAGCAGCAGCCAATCAGTTTGCAGTTTTTCTACTGTAATACAAACAAAAACAGCCCCAAGTGTCAGCGCTGTCAGAGGTACAGTACAGACCAAAGTCTGCACACACCTTCTCAATTAAGAGTTTTCTTTATTTACATGACTGTGAAAATTGTAGATTCACACTGCAGGCATCAAAACTATGAATTAACACACGTGGAATTATATCCATAACAACAAAGTGTGAAACAACTGAGAATATGTCCTATTGTAGGTTCATAACAGCCACCTTTTGCTTTGATTACTGCTTTCACACTCTTGGCATTCTCTGGATGAGCTTCCAGAGGTCGTCACCTGAAATGGTCTTCCAACAGTCTTGAAGGAGTTCCCAGAATGCTTAGCACTTGTTGGCCCTTTTACCTTCTCTCTGCGGTCCAGCTCACCCCAAACCATCTGGATTGGGTTCAGGTCCAAGAGTGTGCAAAGCAGTAATCAAAGCAAAAGGTGGCTGTTATGAACATATACATATATACATTATATATATATATATACACATATACATATATATTGTTATGTATATAATTCCACGTGTGTTAATTCATAGTTTTGATGCCTGCAGTGTGTATCTACAATTTTCACAGTCATGTAAATAAAGAAAACTCCTTGAGAAGGTGTGTGCAGACTTTGGTCTGTACTGTACCTGGACTAAGACTACAGACGGGATGGTTTCAGGGCAGCAGAGCAGCAATCAATGAAAGTCACGAGTCCTGGAAAATGGCTGAACTCTGTTCTAAAAGATCTGTTCCCTGAGTATCACACCGTACTTCAGCCATGGTCTGGCACTGTGATTGACACTGTAGTCTCTGCTCAGTTTAAAAAGATTAGATTAGATTTGTTTATTAATCCCACGAATGGGAAATTTCCTTGTCACAGTAGCATGGAGTTTGGCACAAGAATGTACAGACAGTAATGACAAGTTAGACAGACACACATTTGAAACAATATATACTAAAGTAAGAGTGTAAATGTAAGTAAATGTAAATGTAAGTAAATGCGCCAGGTTATAGGATTTTAAGTACCGTAAATTCCGGACTACAAGCCGCTACTTTTTTCCTGCGCTTACAGCCCTGCGGCTTATTCAGTGACGCGGCTAATTTGTGGATTTATTTGGCTGCCGCCTTGAACTAGTTTGGATCTCGGAGCTTCGGTTGAATGCGTAATCCAACTCCAAGCAGCAAGCCAATTATTTATCTACACACCTCTAAGCAGCCAAACAGCATGGACCTGACTTCAGGTCTTGGACCCTTCAGTCATGGTTCAACAAAAAGAAACACGCATGCCCAGCCGCATCCCACAATCCTTTGGTGCCATTAGACCCAACGTGCACGTGATCGCCACTACAATATGATGCAGCTTTCAAGTTAAAAGCAGCGTGAAAAAATCCACCATCACCAACGGGTTTGGAAAAGCCGGTCAGCTGCTGACGGAGAGAACAGCGCAGATGGACCAGGAGGGAATTTACCTCAGAGTCAGAGTGACACTAGTCCATCTATTAGCAGCTCCGTAATATACGAGATTATCTTCTAAACGGGCTTTTATTATTGTTATGGTTATTATGAAGCGCCTGTTCCCTCATCATTTTATTTTTAATCTGAGAGGTCAGTGCTGTTCTGTGGCAGAATGAAGCCTGAAGAACGGTTAGGTGAAGGCTAACAGGCGCTAACAACATTCAGCCTGGATGAACATGAATCCATGCGGGAAAAGCAGCAATCTGCATCCTGGCTGCACATAAACATGTGGGAATAACACCAGCCTTTATTTTGTCGGGACACGACTGGAAACACAAATCCACGTGATGGTTTTATCGGTTTCTAAGGACACCAGCAGCCGCGCGCAGTGACCGGCTGCGTATCGCGCTGAGACGCGTGCTTTTCAGTCGCCGCTGCTTTAATTTACTGGTGTGTTTTTTTTAACCATAATGCTGCCGCGACACAAGCAGAAGGAGAGCTGTTCCCGTTCACCCTCCATCCACTGCTGCTACTTGCTCATTCTTAAACACGTACAACAGTGTGGTGACCCAGGGAATAGCCCCGCCTTAAGCCCCTAAGACTCATGGGAAATGGGGAATCGTGGATGTAAATTTCCTCATCATAACTGAGGGATGTAATGTTGACTATATGGTTACTGTTTGTAATTTTATGTATGATACCTAGATTGTCACTAAGTTAAAAAAAACTAAACACACACAAAAAAACCATAACTGAGGAACTTGTGAACAGGACTGAGGTGCATGCTGTTTGTCAGATGTGGGCATCTTCAAATAGATGAGCTGACACTATGCTGACTCCTCCCACATGGAGTGTAAAAGCGTCATTTAGTCAGGACATGCTTTGACAGTCTGGCCGCGTTGCTCATTCCATGCGGCTTGTACACTGATGCGGCTTATGTATGTATGAAGCAAGCTCAACACGTGAAAATGAGTGGGTGCGTTCTATAACCCGGAATTTACGGTATTTTATAATGTTCATTCCTCACTATAAAAAATCCCAAAGTGGTATTTTGATCCATTCACACATTTCTGAGTATTCCTCTAAAAACCTGCTCTCTGACCACCAGCCCCTCCCAATCCACAAAAACGAGCAGGTTCTCATGAGCTGACCTAGACCCGTGACAACGACCCCGTCCAGGAAGAGTCTGCACTGCCAGCCCCACCCCAGGCCAACACACACGCCCACTTTCTCTGCAGAGTGGTTGCTGGTTTCTAATAGTGGTCACCGGCCCCCGGGTCGTACGCAGTCGTGCAGATGGGGTAGATCCTAAACATTTCAGAAAATGCTGCAAGCAGATGGATGATATTGGGAAGACGCTGCAGAAAAAGGAGCTAACTATTTCCTGATGGAGATGCAAAGAAAGCAAGCGAGCAAACTGTCTTAATCCTGGGTGCCATCAATTCAACAGGGTTCTGGAAACATTCCTCAGACTTTGGTCCACGTTGTCATGACAGCATCAGCTGCTGCAGATCTGTCTGCTGAACGTCCATGATGCTGATCTCCGGTTCCACCACATCCCAAAGGTTCTCTATTGGGTTCTGGTGACTGCGGAGGCCGTTTGAGTCCAGAGAACTCATTGTGATGTTCTAGAAACCAGTCTGAGATGATTCCAGCTGGAAGTAGCATCAGAAGATGGTCCACTGTTGTCATGAAGGGATGGACATGGTCAGCATCAATACTCAGGTAGTCTGTGGGGTTGGAACCATGCTCAACTGGTACTAAGAGAATATCCCCCACACCATGACACCACCACCACCAGCCTAAACCGTTGATACACGGCAGGATGGATCCATGCTTTCATGATGTTCTGACCCAACCGTCTGAATGTGGCAACAGAAATGGAGACTCATCAGACCAGACAACGTTTTTCCATCTTCCATGGTCCAGTTTTGGTGAGTCTGAGTGAATTGTAGCCTCAGTCTCCTGTTCTTAGCTGACAGCAGTGGTACCCGGTGTGCTCTTCTGCTGCTGTAGTCCATCTGCCTCCAGGTCGGACGTGTTGTTCAGAGATGCTCTTCTGCAGACCTCGGTTGGAACCAGTGACTTTTTGAGTTCTTGTTGTCTTTCTATCAGCTGGAACCAGTCTGGCCATTCTCCTCTAGCATCAGCCGCAAAACTGCTGCTCTCTGGATAGTTTCTCTTTTTTGGACCATTCTCTGTAAACCCTAGAAATGGCTGTGGGTGAAAATCCCAGTAGATCAGCAGTTTTTCTGAAATCTTCAGACCAGCCAGCCTGGCACCAACAACCATGGTTCAAAGTCACCTCAATCACCTTTCTTACCCGTTCTGATGCTCGGTTTGAACTGCAGCAGATTGTCTGGACAATGTCCACATGCATAAATGCATCGAGATGCTGGCATGTGATTGGTTAATTAATCATTTGCTTTAACGAGCAGTTGGGCAGGTGTGCCTAATAAAGCAACGAGTAAGTCTAGTCAGTTTTATTTAAATCAATGACATGGCAGTTCTACAAACTCGGTAAGGAAACATTAAGCTGTCATTGTTAAAGCCAATGGAGAATTCTTTACTTAAAACACAAGCTTTTGTTTGTTTTTACCTATATTTGACAAAAACTCTGTTGAACCCATTAACAATTTCATGAAAACTTTCCACTATTAAACTATTATATATCCTCTACATTTTGTACACAGCCCTCTGGTAGCATTCTGCCTGTTCTGTTTGAATAAGTCGCCTTCGTCCATCATCGCGCCTTTTCCAAATAGCAGACGACTCCTGTGGACATGTCTGCTATTGCGCTGAATCATCGAGAAGCTGTATGTCACTGCCAGTTAGATAGCTGGGGTACAGTGGCCGTACAATGGAGGGTATACAATAGGTTTTTTACTTAGTATGGTTAGAGATTAACGTTAGTAAAGTTGGAGTTCAGTAGTAGTACTGCTGGAGGTAAGTTTTAGTACATCTGCATGTTCATTGGTAGTTAACTGAAGTTCAGCTGTACTACTGTTGGGGTTTTAGTGCTACTATAATCCAGCTGCATTTCAGCTAATTTACAGTTCTACTTGTCAGAGCAGATATGATCTGTCTTCTGTCAAAGTGTAGTACTGTTGCTGGTGTCAGTACCTTTCCTTCTCCAACTCCTCAAGGCAGCGGTCGTGGTTGTCTCTGCCCACTGAAGGCAGTCCTCTTCTGGTAAAGACAGAAGCCAGGGAAGGACCTGGAGCTCCGGCATTTCCTGTTGTGGCTCCAGAGGTGGCCGGCATGGGGAGAGGAGGCCGGGACCATGACTTTAAGCCAGCTGAGTCCAGGCTCATCCCTGTGGAACAGTAAGAGCAGAAAACCAGAGTATTTAGAGGCATCTACGTAAACGTCTGCTACCTCCGATGGCGACAGTTCAGCTCACCTTTCAGTCTTTCTATCAGCTCCACCTGGGAACCAGTCGCCTCCCCAGACTCCTCTTCAATGGTACCCTGCAGCTGCTTCAGGACTTCCTGTTAAAGTTCAGAGGACAGCGTTACAATCCAGCACCTCACAGGACCGCAAAGGCTCCTCCAAAACTACGGAGAATGTGTCTACGAAATCTCACCACGATCAGTCTGCAGCGCTCAAACATAATGCACACCAAACACGACAACAGAGCTCCAAAATGGAAAACAGGAAACAGGAAACAGGAAACAGGAACAGAAAGCCAGCGTTTCGGGAAAGATGGAGCTATGACGAAGAACCATACAGTGACACACAAAAGAGGCTGACAGTACAAAAATAAACCCACACCACCCGGACCACTACAGCAGCACCACAAATCAAGAACGCGTCAAGACCTACACAACTGCAACACAACAGAGAAACAAGAGGAAGCCACTGAGACAAGAGTTCCCCAACGGGCTTCCTCTGCAGCCGCCCAAAGATCCTGGCTCACACAGATGCGTCACAGCCAGCAGAAACAAGGAGCTCATTCTGCAGGACGGCACATGATTGGTGGAAAACCACAGCTCTGCTCTGAGACAGAGAGACGCTGCTGTGTTCATCGTTGCTGTTGCAGAGCTTTAATTATTCACTGTTAAGTTCCCCTTCTTCCATGTTGCTGTGGGCTCAGACCGCTGGTGGTCATTGGAGGATGAACTGGACCTTCATCACTGAAGACCTTTGTTCTGTTCTTGGTCTTACTCATGAATGTATGTTGTTGCTGCTGTCACTGACATACATGTCTCTTGGTCTGGCACTGATGTTCCAGTGTTTTTGAGTTTGATCTGCTTTCTTAACTCAATTGTCTGATTAACAAATGGGACTGGATTCTTGTCTGCTTCCTGGTCTCTACCAGCTGCAAAGACCAACATCTTCTTTGGCTGCTGGAATCTGGATCAGACCTGTTCGGCTGGATAGATCTGATACTGCTGCTGTTTTGTAGCACCGCTAATGTTAGGTTGGGGGTGTGAGGGGCTGTAAGCTAGTGGGAGAGAATGTAAACAAAGGGACGCTGGAAAGTGGGGGGAGGCTTACTCCACACCAATGATCCCACTCACACCGTAGAAGTGAATTTTTTTAACTTGTCTTGTCCAGCAACTGAGCAAACAGAGCTGAAGGCCTCTTGAGTTGGACAGATGTTACTGTTACAACAGGAGGTTCTGAATCTTCTGACACACCAGGTGTATTTTTGAAGAAACCCCTTTTGGATTTGAGGCTGATTTGAGGCTTTATATTAATTATGTTTGGATACAGTTCTTGTTGGACCAGACAAAAAAAGAGTGGGACATTAGAGATGGGGGCACAGGAGGAATCAACAAACAGAAACCAGGGGGGCACAGAAGCAAAGAGAATGCAAGCTCCAGCCCAGCTAGAGAACGGCCCTCTCATCGCGCCGGAGGGCCCAGCAAAGGGCCCCAACCCAATGAAGAGCTGACGTAGCCCCAGACGAGCAGCCTTCAACTACCCAGGAGTTTTGACCATCCCATCAACCCCAACCGCAGGAACAATCCAGCCCCCCCCCAAGGGAAACCTGCCCCAACACTCCACCTCCCAAAAGAGGAGGACGCCCAAGAGAAGGGGGTCCCCTGACGACCGGGGTAAATGCGCCAAACAGGCTCTCCCCTGTTAGAATTTTAAAGGGGCCCAGAGGTCGAGGGACAGGACCACAACCAGTACCCCAGGGACACAGACACCGCCAGGCTCCGATGTGATGTGACCCCTGGCACATGGTCTAGCCAGATGACTCAGGGCTCCCTCTCCCTGCATGGAGAGAGGGCCACCAGATCCAGGAAGCCAGCACTCAGGGGACACAGCCACCGCGCCAAGAGCCCGGTTCCCTCCACCACGGCTGGGTAGTTGACAGAAGGTCAGAGGCCCCACCTTCCTCGTGTAACATGCGGGTGTGAGTTGCTGTGTATATTGAGGAATGTGTGTAATGTAATGTGTGTAAGGAGTAGTTCAAATTGGCAGCTAGGGTACTGTGATGACATCTCTTGTTTGCTGGGAGTGATGTCCAAACCCCCTCCACCTGCCCTACATGTCTAAAGTGTAGTTAAAAACAACTACACCCGACAAGCCCCCTACCCCACAAAAAGAGAGAGGAGCCAATAAAGAGCCGGCCCCAACAAGAGCTCTGGTTTGGCACGGATGGGACCAAGGCAGTTGACCAGTCGGGGCCCCCTACAATTGTGTCAATTGGAGATGAATTTCTGATGAACTCCTGCCACCCTGCAGAAACTGTGTCCCAGAAAACCACACAGATTTTGGAATTTTGGCTAAAAATGGCATTGTCATCATGAAAAGACCACCAGGAACACTTTGGAAACAGATCAACGATGATCAGAGTGGGACTTTAACACCTTCTGTCCTGATCTCGATCCACCCACACCTGAACTCACTGCAGGAGCTCTGCTCTGTTACTACACTATAGCGTTTGTGCTGGCATTACTCAGTTCTCACTAGCAAAAAGCGAAGATATGCACAAACAATAAAAGGGGCTTTCTAGACGAGCCTCACACCAGTCTGGACCACATCACCTGAAGCAGCTGTACTCTGGGAACAAGCCGCTCTGTGGATGACCGTTGCAGATTAACGGTTGGCTTACTGGGATTTCACAAGACCACCAAGAAGCTATTTCATTTCCAAGAACCTTCCACGAGACTCTCACGGTACACAGCCCGCCGAGCTCACCTTCATGTTGAAGGCCTCCGTCTCCAACTTGGTCAGGTGGTTGGAGTTGTCCTGCAGCTCCTGCCTCAGGGTGGAGTTCTCCATCTTCAGCACCTCCACCTGCCTCAGCAGCTGGTCGTATGACACTGCCGCCATGCCGCACGCTGGACATCTGACCTGGAAAAGATCCAGCATGGGACACTGTAGAACTGGCTTAGTACTGCTGGAGTATTGCTGGAGTACTGTTGCAGTATCACTAGAGTAATGATGTGGTACTGCTTTAGTACTGCTGAAATACCACCATCACAATGATTTAGTAATGCTGTAGTGCTGCTATTGTGCTGAAATAATACTGACATAGTACTATACTATGATAGTATTCTATTGTACTGTCATAATTTCACTGTAGTACTGCTAAAATACTAAAGTCATGGTACTGTGGAATTGTAACAGTACTGTTACAGTGATGTTGTTCAACTGCTGTAGTACTGATGTAGCATTACTGTAGAACTTGTATTTTATTGCTATAATACTGCTATTGTGATGCTATACTTCCTATAATACTTGTGAAGTATTTCTATGTTCCTGCAGTAGTAATTCTGTTATATTGATGTAGTAGTCCTTTAGCACTGATTAAGTGCTACTGTTGAAAGAATTATTAGTAGTAGTCATGTGTTTCTGCTTACTACTGCTGAAGCGTTGTAGTATTGCTACAGGACTTCTATAGTACTGCTGTAGTACTTCTGGACAGCACATCATTGATTGGTCCCAGTAATCAAACGATTCAGCTGATGTCACAGCTGATCAATAAACGCAGGAAGAATGTCCTCCAGCAGCAGTCCGCCATTTTCCCTCATCCCCTCCATCATCTGATCCCCCTCCCCCCACGATCCACCAGTCCTTCCCTCCTTCCATCACCCGCCCTTCCCTCCATCCCTCCATCCACGTCTGCCGCCGGAACAAAAAGGACTCCATTCAGCCCAGACCATAGGCAGTCTTCAATAGACAATGAGAACACGGCCCCCCCACCCATCCGCCCCCCCGGTAGCACCGAGGAACAAATGAAGGATGGAGAACGGGATAAAGAAAGAGAAAATGGCAGCTCACCCCATGGCTGTCTCCTCCATCAGCCTCCTTTCTGTCTCTGACTGAGGAGTCAGCTGAGCAACCAACAGCCAATCAAGAACGAGACACAAAGGTGGGGGGGAGGGGAGGGAGATGCCTCTGCTCCCAGAGTGCTTTGCAGCAGCACTGCAGAGATGACCAGATGACCGGGTTATTAAGTTACCAGACAGACCGGCATGTGCACACACACACACACACAAACCATAAACACAACCAAGGCAAATACAAACACAAATGTGCAAACAGATTCACACACATGCACAGACAACACTAATAAACAGATACCATCAGAGAAGGGGCTCAAACTTGACCAGGGGGCCAAACTGGCATTCAACTGGTTATACAGTCACATTAAAAACCGGCAGCAGTTTGTCCAACTGGAAGATTGTAAATCCTTCCTACCACGAGGGTCAATGTTCTCCTGTTCATCCTATACATTAATGACACACACACAAAACCTTTCATATGCCGACGACACAAGTATAGTCTGTAAAGGGGAGAATCTCAGGGAAGTAGTAAAAATAGTAAATACAGAATTAAGGAAACTGAAACAATGGTTGGACAAAAATAAACTGTCCCTCAGTGTTAACAAACTAAAGTCATGATTTTTGGAAATCACCACATTCCTGCAGATTTAGAAATAAAAGCTGCTATTGATAATCGTGTTTTGGAAAGAGTAACTATAATAAAGTTCCTTGGAGTGATTCTGGACGACAGAATAAGCTGGAAAGCACAAATAAAGCAGGTCAGAGCTAAACTGGCTAAAAGCAAAGCAGTGTTGGGAAAAACGCATCATACACTCACAAAGCACGTCTACTAATATATTCATCCATAACACTACCACTTTTACAGTACAGTTGAAGTTAGCGGAAATACTTCTAAGACAATTTACAGTGTTTGTATATCTTACAGAAAAAAGCTGTTTGAATAGTTCATGGAGTGGATTATAGGACAGACACAAATGCACTATTTTTAAGATCGGGTTTATCATATTATACTATATTATACTATAACTAGATAACAGCACTCATGTTTACAGCCAGAAACAACTTACTACCAATAAACTTACAACAAATATCAGCTGAACTTCAAAAAGCATCAGAAACAGAAAATGATCAATGTGTGGATTTCTGGATGAAGGTTTGGAACAAACCAAAAGTTTACATGTTTCCAAGAAAAACCTGCAAGACGTCACTGATGGACCTGAACACGGCCAGAGATGATCAACACATAGACAAGTGTCACTTCTGCACAGGTGCTGTACTATGGAAGCCACTGGAGCATCATTAAAAATAAAAGTCAATACCAGAAATAATTTTTCATTTTCAAAATGCAGCTGCATTTGTTGACTCAAAATTAAAAGGAAAAATCAATCCACCAAAATGCTTTTTCATTTTCTCCTTTAACATCGCTCATTCTGTGACATCATTAATATGCAAAGCATTTGTGTTTTCACATCCACCCCGCAAAAACTGTAGCAAAACTCAATACCATTAAGCATTTCCAGGGGGGGGCGGGGTGATGACGTCAATGCTCACTGTTCTTCTGCACTTTTTGCCCCCCCCCCCCACGGTGTTTGGCCGGTTTTGGTTCTAGATTTGCGGGTAAACATGGCTTTAGGGGAGTAGGCATAATTTAGGTGATTTTAGGCTCGGTCTGGCAATTCTTATTTTCTCATGAAAATATATTAGCGGACTGTGTGGCTGTTGGAGTTCTGCGAAGCTTCTATGTACTGGAGTTCCATGAACGCACCAGGCCGAGTGTGGGAGGAGCTACCAGCTAATGTTTTTAGCCGGATCGCTACATGAAGTGGTGTCTCTGTCACTAACTATCTCACTTACGATGCATGGCAGACCCGGGGAATGTTGAGAGGTCAGGTTTAGTTGTTTTAAAGCGTTCTACATGGTTATCATGTTTCCGTGTTCGAGTTCATCCCAGAGATTCTCTGCTTCAGCTTCAGGCATGACGGCCGCTGCAGGCTGCAGTTTTCCATCTCTTTCTCTGACCGACTCTGAAAGTTTGCTGTCCCGCGTTAACCAGAAAGGGGAAAATTGAAATCAGATTTATTATTATGGTCTTGATGAAAATAAAAATATATATATCATAAGATTCAGGAGAAGGGTTTCAGACCAGGCTAATGCGTGTCTACAACATTTAGCTTCTGATCCACTTAAACTCCGTACTGCCGGCATAATGCCACAATGTGCATCTTGGCTGTAAATATGTGAGAAAAACGTCAGCCTTTATTTTGTCTGGACATGATTGGAAACACAAATTCACATGATTGCACGGTTTCTAAGGACGGCCCGAAGCGGCACTTCCGCCTTCAACAGCCGTCTCAAAGCTACTCCTCTGCTCAGAGACTCGGTTCTCCCAAAGGAACGGTCAGACTGAGGACTGAATCGTCCTCCGGAGCCTTGAACGTTACAAAGCAACCTTCACACAAACATGAAGACTGGCTGCACTGATCAGGCATGCTTGGCTCACGCTGAGCATGTAGCACTGACGTCACCCCTCCCCCCCCTTTATTTGTAATTATGCTCCAGAAAAACTTCTATACTGCACTGAATGTAATGTGAATGTTCTGAAAAAAATGTAAACAGAAATACACAGATCATCAGGGGGGTATTCCAGAGAGCAGGTTATGCTAGCTCCCACGGTAAGTTTGAGGCTAAGGAAGTTGATAACCTCAGCTTTCAGTTCCAGAAATGGAGGTATGTTTCAGGGTAGGTCAAGTTGCCATAGCAACTCATGCTCTGAACATAACCTGGTCTGGAGCAGGTTTAGTTGAAGGTTAGTTTGTTTACAGAGAGGTGAAGCAGCATGGCGTGTCCATTTGAAGATGATTTAGTGGATGAAGAAGCTCAGATAATACTTTTTCTTTTTTAGTTATTTGTCCTGTTATGTTTAATTCTTTCTGCACCATGAGTGAGAGGGAGGAAGAGGAGGATGAGGAGATTTAGCACCACTAGTGTACAAAGGTAATACAAAAACTGAAGTTACTGTCAGAGTTATGATAAATTATTTGCAAGGTACATGTTGTAAATCCACACTGTTTTATTTAAATTATTGTTATATAAATGAGAATACCTGCTGGCTCAAATTTAGACATATGAGAGTTCAAGAAGTACAATAAATTAAGATGAAAAATCTTTAATTGAATTGGAGTAATATGACATTTAGTTAGATAAATATATAAATTTGAGTTGTATAAACAATTTTTAATAGACGTAAGAAATTAGGT
>CM074504.1:26920153-26932691 GCA_037389245.1 Oryzias sinensis
TCTGCTCCTCAGATGGACCTGCTGGATGTTAAGCGACCTTTGACCCGACTGACGTATCTCTCGGTTTCAGATCCCTGTGCCTGCCCCCCCCCCCGTCCAACATGCCGATCGACGTGACCGTACCGCTCTACCTGTCCAAGGAGGACTTCAGCTTCATCGCTGCTCCCAACAGCTCCATGACGCCTCAGAGCTCCTGTCCGAACCTCCGGCGCCCGGACCGAGCCGAGCAGACGGGACCTGAGGCCGGCAGGACCGGCGCCAAGGCCAAGAAGCGGGTGACGTTTGCGGACCACAAAGGCCTGACTCTGACCAGCGTGAAGGTGTTCTCCGAGTTCACGGACCCCATCCAGATCCCCGTCAACATCCAGGAGATGCTGAGGTGTGCGCCCCCGCCGTCCCCCGAGGAGAACCGGCTGGTGCTGGACTTCATGCAGCCGTCCTCAGATTACCTGCTGTTCCGCCAGAACCTGGAGACCAACCAGGTGAGCCTGGAGCACTGCGTCCTGAAGGAGAAGGCCTTCGCCGGGACCATCAAGGTCAAGAACGTGTCGTACGAGAAGTCGGTGAAGCTGCGGGTGACCTTCGACTCGTGGAAGAGCCACCTGGACGTTCCGTGCCAGTACGTGAAGGACGCCTACCCCAGCCCCCACAGCGACACCTTCTCCTACCAGGTGGCCCTCCCCGCGGACCTGCCGCCGCACGAGCACGTGGAGTTTGCCGTCTGCTATGAGGTGGGCGGAGCTCAGCACTGGGACAGCAACCAGGGCAGGAACTACTGCATCGTCCGGTCGCACATGAAGAGGGGCCGCAGCGCAGACCCCCACATGGAGATGCACTTGGACAGCTACGGCAGTCCCACCTGCTCGCACGGCCTCTTCCCTGATTGGCCGAGCTATGCCGGCTTCGAGAACGTGGGCCCGTACTACTGAACTCTGGGTCAAGCCCCGCCCACTCTGCAGTAACAGCTGTTAGTCTGGTGTTTAGGGGCGGAGCCTGAAGGTCATTATTCCAGAACAGAAACCAGTTCTGACGGTCCAGAACTAAGGACATCGTTCGAGGGGAGGGGGCATGAAATTCAAGTAAAGCAGGCCCCCCCCACAGTTGAAAATTGCACATGAAGGTCGTCTCTTTAGAGGGGGGGGCCAAGGTGGGTTGAATCACATGAGCTTCAATTCAGCAGAAACTTGGGGGGGGGGGCAGGAAAACCTCTGGGGGTGATGTGTGAACAATCAAGGGGGGGGTCAATTTTGCACAGCAGAACTTTGGGTGGGGGGTGGGGGACTCTGTGTTTGTGTGTCTGAGGAGGGTTGAATAAAGTTCTGCCTCGTTTCCATGACGACCTGATGTCGCCGCCGCTGTGAACAATAAAACCTTTATTTTAAGCCAAGAAGCAGCTTTCCTCGTCTGGGTTCCACAGCCCCACCATGATGGTTACTGTGTATGCATGTGAGTGTGCATGTGAGTGTGGTGGGCGTGCATGTGAGTGTGGGTGCATGTGAGTATGGGCGTGCATGTTAGAGTGTGGGTGTGCATGTTAGTGTGGGTGGGCGTGCACGTGAGTATGGGTGCACGTGAGTGTGTATGGGTGGGCGTGCATGTGTGAGTGCACGTGTGTGGTAGTGGATAAATATCTAAGTAATGAAAATCCCCAATAGAGTTTAACAGTATTTTCTTCCTTTATAGTCTTCATAAAACAGGCCTCCTCTGATGCTGATTCATTTGAAAGCTTTTAGTAATCTGACAGTAATCTGATTACTTTGCATCAGTGTATATTTTCTAGTTTTCTAAGAAGACCAAATCTATATTTTAATGGTTATTTTTTATCGTAGGGGACTTAAGTGCGTCATTTTCTACGTGTGTATAATTATCAGGCGTGTCACTTCTACACGTATGACATCCTGTGGCGTGTCTGCTGGTCACGACACGGAGAGGATCAGTGCATCTGCCTGACAGGAAGACGTAGAAAGCCGTCTTCCTGATTCTTTGATTCTATCAGAATGTTTTTAGACTGAATTCACTGTTCCAGGTACACCCCCACTATGATGGGGGGGGGGGGTTCTGCTGCTAATCCCCCGTAAACTCTCACAGGTGTGTGGAATGAGACCCTTCCCTGGGGGAGCGGTGACCTGCAGACACGTGTTGAGCAGGGAGGGGGGGTCTTTGGTATGACTTCTCCTGGATTTGAACTCATGGGTCACAGGACGGACACTCCGCCACAAGGCCGCTGAGCTGACTTTTGACTGTTTATTTACTGACGAAAGTTCAAACAAACATCCGGCGGGACAGATCAAAGGACAGAAACTGATTTTTGTTTGGTTCCACTCTTCGGGGGGGGGGGGGGGTCGTCCGCCAGGTTTTCGTCTCAAAAACAGAAAACAAACGAGTTGCCATGGTAACAACTGGCGGTCGCCGCATGCGCGTCCAAACCCTACTGTTTGTGGTTGCCATGACGACAGCGGCCCGCAGAGTTCCGGTCCCGAGCCGAGAGTCTGAAGTTTGGAAGAAGTTGGAGACGTTTTTGTAGGACCGGAAGGATGCTGCGCGGGAACGCTGGTGGGACCCCCTCCTCATCAGTGAGCACCGCGTCACGCACGCGCTCGGAGTACCGAGGACACTCGGCAGACGTTTGAAACGCGCCACGCGGGGAAATCCGCGTGAAAGTATTTTTGTCAGTGTCTTTATGAGCGGATGTGCTCCGTCTGTCCCGCAGGGGGCGCCCTCCTCCACGCCGCTCAGCCGGGAGGCAGACGGAGAGCTGCGGGGCTGCGGATTCAGACTGCGGCTGCGCGGAGACGCGCACAGGAGAGCGCGTGCAGCGCTAAACGAGCACGATGCAGAACTCCACGAGCGTCGGCGCAGGTTCTCGCGAGCCGACCACACTGACGTCATCACTGAAACGTCACTGAAACTTCATGACTTATCCATGTTTGACCCTCCAGGCTCCGGGGGGTCCTGGAGGCCGAGGAGCTGCAGCTCCTGCAGGAGGTTGAGGAGCAGAAGGAGACCGCGGTGGAGAAACAGGCCCGAATGCGGGAGAGAGTGAAGGAGCTGAAGAAGAGGAGGGAGGAGGAGAGGACGGAGGAGGTGGAGAGGAAGATGGAGCTGCTGTTCAGGTTCAGAAAAAAAAAGTTTTGGGTTGATGAAGAACTGAAAGGAGGAGGAGAACCAGCAGAACCGGAACCGGACCGTCCATCTCTCAGATCCTCACAGGCTCACTTTGGATCTTTTCTGTTGTATTTGCTGATGCTCCTGTTGCTCCTCTGACGCTCCTGTTGCTCCTCTGACGCTCTGCTTCTCCTCCACGTTCTCGTTCATATAGGGAGCAGTGTGAGGAGCTTCGCTGCATCCAGAGCCAGCGCCAGCACCAGCTGGTGTGTCAGGAGCGGGAGGCGCAGGTGAGGAGCAGACGGGAGCAGCATACATTGCAGCAGCTGGAGGAGCAGCTCTTCCACAAGCTGTGGGAGGCCGACCACAGAGCCAAGGAGGAGCAGGAGAGCGCACGCCACCACGAGCGCCAGAGGAGAAACCTGGAGCAGCTGAACGTCCTGAGGAGTCAGAGAGAGGAGACAGAGAGGAGGAGACAGCAGGAGAAGGAGCTGAGAGAGGAGGAGGCCCGGCTGATTGTGAGCTATACTAAATTTCACAAACACACACACATGTACACAAACAAACACACACATGTACACACACACACACATGTACACGCACACATGTACACACACATGTACACACACATGTACACACACATGTACACACACACACATGTACACACACACACACACATGTACACACACACATGTACACACACACATGAACACACACACACACACACACATGTACACGCACACATGTACACACACATGTACACACACATGTACACACACACACACACACACACATGTACACACACACACACATGTACACGCACACATGTACACGCACACACACATGTACACACACACACACATGTACACGCACACATGTACACACACATGTACACACACACACACACACATGTACACACACACACACATGTACACACACACATGTACACACACACACACACACACACGTACACACACATGTACACACACACATGAACACACACACATGTACACACACAAACACACACACACACATGTACATGCACACATGTACACACACAAACACACACACACACATGTACACACACACACATGTACACGCACACATGTACACACACACACATGAACACACACACACATGAACACACACACATGAACACACACACACACACACATGCATAGACGTAGCGAGTCCCAGCGCTCTAACCCCCCCCCCCCCCCACCCCGGTGCAGCTGCAACAGAAGGAGGTGCTGCTCCTGCAGGAGCAGAGGAACCAGCAGCAGAAGCTTCTGGAGCAGAACCGGTGCCGGCGGCAGCTGGACCGAGGACTCCGGATGAAGATGAGGAGGCTGGCCCGAGAACAGCAGGAGGAGCTGGAGCTGGACGTGAAGATCCTGCAGCAGATGGAGGAGCAGCAGAAGGAGGAGCAGCAGCAGGCGGGGCAGAAGAAGGTGAGGTGCATGGAAGACCAGGACAAACAACCATGGTTGGGACAGAACCCGTAGAACCTCCAGACGGAGCTCCTATGGTTCTCCTCTGGTTCTCCTAGGGTTCTCAGCTGGTTCTCCTTTGGTTTTCTTTTGGTTCTCCTTTGGCTCTCCTCTGGTTCTCCTTTGGTTTTCTTTTGGTTCTCCTAGGGTTCTCCTTTGGTTTTCTTTTGGTTCTCCTTTGGTTCTCCTCTGGTTCTCCTCTGGTTCTCCTCTAGTTTTCTTTTGGTTCTCTTTTGGTTCTCCTTTGGTTCTCCTCTGGTTTTCCTTTGGTTCTCTTTTGGATCTCCTTTGGTTCTCCTCTGGTTCTCCTTTGGCTCTCCTCTGGTTCTCCTTTGGTTCTCCTCTGGTTCTCCTTTGGTTCTCAGCTGGTTCTCCTCTGGTTCTCCTTTGGTTCTCCTCTGGTTCTCTTTTGGTTCTCTTTTGGATCTCCTTTGGTTCCCCTTTGGTTCTCCTTTGATTCTCCTCTGGTTCTCTTTTGGTCCTCCTCTAGTTCTCCTCTGGTTCTCCCCTGGTTCTCTCCTGATTCTCCTCTGGTTCTCCTGTGCTCAGATGGAGCTCTGGGAGAGTCAGCAGACGCATCGGCAGCATCTGTCTGAGGAGCTGGAGAGGAGGAGAAAGGAGGAGAAGGAAACAGAGCAGCTGCTGGAGGAGAAGCTCCGTGAGGTTTGGACGAAGCGAGAAGAGAAGAGTCGACTGGAGCGGGAGGCCAGAAACCTGCTGATGGAGCAGGTGATGGAGGCCCGGCGCCTCCAGATCCAGAACAAACGTGAGAACCTTCCTCTTCATCCCCGTTCCCTCCACCAATCAGCTTCTGACTGACGCTGAGCATGCGTGTGCGTACGTGTGTGTGTGCTCATAGTGGATAAGAGCCGGCAGAAGAAGGCGGAGCTTCAGAAGGAGAGGGAGGAGCTCTGTAGAGCCACAGAGGAGTCAAAGATAAAGGAGGCGGAGGAGAAGAGAAGGTAGATCTCTTGAGCTGTCATATGAAAGAAACCCTGAGTGTGTGTGACATCACTTCCTGTTTCATATGGCGGGCTGCAGCCGGAGGTGTGCGGCGGTCGCGTACCGGGACGACCTGCAGGCTCAGATAGCGGAGCAGCAGCAGCTTTGCAGCGTCTGGAAGGGTCAGGAGGACAGGGAGCATCGGCAGGGCCAGCTCCTGGAGGAGATCTACAACCGCAGGAGAGACCAGGTTCTGGCAGAACCCGAGGCCCATAGAACCAGCAGGCATCCGTTCCGGAGGGGGGCAATGAGGGGTTCATTCAGTTCATAAATAAAACATCAAAGTCTGATGAGATTCTGTGTGATTTAACCTGTTGGAACCTTAGAGCCCCCTCCTCTGTGAGGAAAAAACCTAATCAGAGCTCAGATCACAGCGTCTGATTCAGAGAGGAACTAAAGAAAGATCAACAGAACCCAGAGTTTTAGGTTTAAGTTCTTTTCTGGGAAGAAAGCTGCTCCAGGAGTCTTTGGACGAACCACAAAGTTTGGTTCTTCCTGGTTTTGGATCAGAGCGGATTCTTGGTCCTTTCGATGCAGAAGAGTGGATCCTCCTCAGTGGGCGGGTCTGACCACAGAACCGCCTCCGCTTTGATGTCTGGCCTGTTTTGAAGGTGGAGCTGTGTCTGAGGATCCACATCAGCATTCCAACAGAATCCAGGAAGAGGCATTCAGAGATTCCTTCTGATTTCCAACCAGATAAACAGGTTTTTCCTAAAATCGTCTCCAATAAAACAGGAGTTTGTCTGGACTGACTCACCAGCAGAGCATCCTCTGCACCACCATCTTTAAGTCAGCCTAAGGCTAAGCCCCGCCCACTCAAAGTCTGTACTGTACTGTAATGTTCTGGTTCTGATCTTCACTCAGACCCAAAATCCAGTTTCATGCAGTGGAGTCAAATCAGAACTGTGATTCACACCGGATCGTATGGAACAAAGCCTCTGATTGGCCGACGCGTCACTCGTCACTGTTTTAACAGGTTGGACCCGACAGCCGCCGTTCTGCTTTTCAGGTCAGGGCGGGATGACGGCTCATACCTGAGGCAGGTGTGGTTTGGGCGGGACTCACCTGATGTCTAAGCTCAGACCGTCTGAGAGCAGCAGACGCTCTAGACGGAGGATGAAGGTGGAATACAACCTCTACTGCCAGGTACACACACACACACACACACACACACACACACAAACACACACACACAGGTACACACACACACACACAGGTACACACACAGAAACACACACACACACACAGTACACACACACAGACACACACACACACACACACACACACACAGGTACACACAGTACACACACACAGACATGAACACACACACAGGTACACACACACGTACACACACACACACAGGTACACACACACAGGTACACACACACACAGGAACACACAGTACATACACACACAGGTACACACACACACAGAAACACACACACACAGTACACACACACAGACATGAACACACACACAGGTACACACACGTACACACACACACAGGTACACACACACAGGTACACACAGTACATACACACACAGGTACACACACAGAAACACACACACACACAGTACACACACACAGACATGAACACACACATGCAGGTACACACAGAGTACACACACACAGGTACACACACACACACAGGTACACACACAGGAACACACAGTACACACACACAGGAACACTATGAAGGTAAAATGTTTCTAAAAGAACGCACTTGTACCTACATAGAACACACACATGCAGGTACACACACAGGTACACAATACACACACACAGAAACACACATACACGTACACAAAACATGTACACCCCACAGACAAAGATAAACACACATTTAGGTAAAAAGGCATACACACACAAAGACACAGACATCTACACAAATTTTCTTCCTAGCGTTTCCCTTCAGCCAATCAGCTTCCTCCATCTAACCCTGTGTTCTGCATCCTCTAACAGCAGCTACCTTTATTTGTTCACTCATTTAGACACACACAAAGATACACACAGGTAAACACACACACACCGTGGGTGTGTGGTCATTTCTTAGTTGTGTAAAGACGTTTGGGGAGAACGTGTTCTTGATTGTGAGAAACAACCACAGCGTCCTTCCTTCTTCAGTCCAGTTCAAATAAAATGCTAGAATCAACTGTTTGATAAGCGTCGGTCCAGAAAATCCGCCTCGGTTCGGTCCTGGTTTCCTACAGAAAGCCGCCAGGGACATGTCCAGTTCCAGCTTTGCTTTTGTCCCGAATTAACAATGCCGCTGGTCGGTCGCCAGGGGGCGGTGTTTCTCAGGCTCCTTTTGTTAACTTTCCTGAAAGTTGGAACACCAGGTCACGTGATCGTGCCAATGTGTGGCAGGCGCACGCTCGTCTGTGGAGTTTCGGGTGCCTCACGCGCACTGTCTAAACCCACGGATGTCGCCTTGAGAAAAGGGCGGGGCCCTTGGGCTCAGGGGCCCCGAGAGTCCGATCCACCGCCAGCTTCTGACCCAACAGACCCGCCTTTGGGAGTAACCCCGGGACTGCTGCGTGCGCGCACGCGCGGCGGAAACCTGGCGCGTCCTCAGCCAATCAGCTGTCGCGTCAGGAAACACGGCTGTCAGGAAGAACCGGCCTCCACACCTGCGCCGCGCGCCTCTTCTGGACTGCTCACGGTCCGGTTCTGATAAAAGCTGCTGTTAAGAGTCACCGCCCCCTGTCACCGACGGTCCAGTTCGAAGCGGCAGAGCCCCCCACCTCTCAGAAAAAAAACTGACCGAAACTCCCGCGGACACCTGCTGCGGCTGCGTGGACGAGACCCGAACCGGGTCTCAGAGTCTCATGGGTTCTTAGTTCTGGAGCGGTTCGGATTTGGACGAGACGATGTCCGTGAACGACCTGTACACGAAGGTGAGTCTTACCTGAGAAACACCCTCACCCCCCTTCCCCCAACCCCCGGCTGCGGGGCGTCTTGGACATCCGGAAGTTACTCTGCGACTGAACTGAACCGAACTTTTCGTTTCCCGGGTCAGAGCTCCCGGAGCGGCGGCACCTGTCGCTCACAGCGGTGACGTCACTGTCAGGATGGTGACCGGAAGTTAGAGTAACTCGTAAGGCAGCGCTGTCCCGCTTTGTTCTGTGTGGGGTGAGGGGGGCTTTGGGGGGGGGGGGGGGTCTGTAACTCTGATACCCCCTCCCTCCTCCGCACCACCCAGGGCATTAAGGTTGCAATAAATCTCATGGGGTACCGGATCCACATGCGGGTTCCGCTCTGGACTCTGAGAACGTCATTGATCTGTGGGGGTACAGCCCCCCCCCTCGTGTTCTGGTACGAACCTGAGGTTCTGTCAGAACCAGAACCTGGACTCTGAGGCTGAGGATGGGGATCGGTGCAGAAATTCTGTGGGGGGGTTGGGGCAAGCGGATGCAAAAAGCGCCTTTTTTGAAGTACAGGTGTGGGGCTCTCAGAGCATTGTGGGTAATGAAGTTCTGAGTTCTAGACACTGAGCTTTAGTTCTTCCTCTGGGGGAGATTTAGTTTGATTTTTCTACTGTTGCAACAAAGTGAATGAAGACACCCCCACCCCACCCCCCAGCCATCAGCAGAACCCGGATGTTGGACACACTGGACTAAAGCGGACTTCATGATTCTGATGCTTCAAGGTTTTTTGGGCCGGCCAGGACCTGTAGGGAGGAACTCTTTGAGGATCAGGATCTGTCTGGGTCCTGGATCTGGAGGAGGGTTGTGGTTCTGGTCCTGAAGGTTTGGTTTTCTGATCGTCTGGTTCACTGCAGACTGCTTACCTGGGTCAGGTGTGTCCAAGTGCTACTTCACTGGAATGAGTGGGAATCCACACAGGAACACAGACCAGAATCTGGACCCGGTTCTGGTCTGGACTCGGTTCCTCTACGCTTTGCAGTCTGTCATTTCCCGCAAAGAAAAGCCTTTGAGGAACCAGACGATCTCATGAAGGAACGTTTACCCCCCTCCCCCCGCAGAAGACTGCTGTGGGCGGGGGGGGGGGGGGGGGATCTGCTCTCTGGGATTTAGAGGTCTGAATCCTCAGGATAATCCTAGAGGATTCGGACCCTCAATGGGGGGTGGGGGTGGACTGAGCCCGTATGGTGCTGTATTGGAGCAGCCCGTGTCCCACCCCCACCCCCCAGAGAACATGGAGCCCCCAAAACCAGGAAACAAGAAGTGGAGATGGAACGTCTGGGTTCACCTTCAGGAGCGTGAAGGTGTCTGAGCGGCGTCCAATGTCCGCTCGTCCACGCCGTCCTGCAGTCGACTGTGAACTAACAAGCTCCGCCCCCTGCAGCAGGCCAGCTCTCAGGTGTTCTGCTGTGACCTTTGTCTTCTCAGATTAGATCAAAGTTCTTCAGTGTTCTGCATTTCCTGCTGGACACACCCGGCTGGGATGTTTACAGATTAACCATGATGCCTCACCACGGTGGCCCGCCCACTCTGCTGTTATGTGGGGAGGGGTCTCTGTGCAGTTCACCCCCAACGTATTCTGTGTGGATGTGGGGCCCCGCCCACCCGGAATCGGACCCGTTCCCCCATACTGGGTCACTGTGGATTCCTGCTGGTTCTGTGTGGGTTCTGCAGAAGGGTCCGTCTGAAGTTTGAGTTGAGGATTTCCGACCTCGTCGTCTCCATGACAACAGGGGATGCTGCTTCCCTGGGGCCTGTTTCAGAAAGGAGGTTAAGTGTAAACTCTGAGTTCATAAACCCGGAAATCAGGGAAACCCTGGGTTTTCCGTTTCAGAATCGGAGGTTTGTCAAACCAGAAAAAGCAGAGTAAGTCAAACCCGTTTCTGAAAGAGAGGTAACTTTTACTCGGAGTCCGTATCCATGGTTACTTATGCTGTGAACCTAACCTGGTCGGGAGCAGGTTTTATTCTCCAAACTCAAAGTTTCTGCCGGTCCCCTCCCCTTTTTAAAGACGAAGCGGTATGTTTCGCTTCAACCTTCATTGCCCACATTTCCGTCACACAAAGACGGTCTAAGTGACAAGAATGGCTTGTCCTTTTTTGGAGGACCCAATAGACGAGAAGGCTGCATTAATTCATAGAGAATTACATTTACGTCGTGCGAGGATTTTGAGACCTAGACTCGATGTTTTGTCATTTCCCCGTACGTTTTTGTTTGAGCGTTACCGTTTTTCGTTGCAGTCAATTACATATATAAAATGAAAACAACATTAGATATGTATTGCTATGTAGATGTTTCATATGTCAAATATATTTATACTTCATTTTTAGCTGCTGCCATGTTCTTTTAATTCCTGCAGGATTTCATCTACATGAAAAGGAAATCAGGGACATTGAATTAGATTAATGTAACAATTACTTTTTGGAAACACAATTTTCTAGCACTGCTTACTTTCTTAATCCCATATAAACCTATACCACTTGATCAATACAAGGGTAGTGTTGCAGTGTGTGTGTGCTGAGCGGGGTGCGATCCACGAGAGACAAGGGGAGGGGCGATTGCAGGTGCAGATGGGGGGGGGGGGTGAGCACGGATGAGGAGGACGGAGAAGGTGTCATTCCCAGAATAACTGTTTTGGAGTCATTCTTAATCCGCTCTGGAGGTTGAGGGTTTCCAACGGGAAGTGAACCCCGAAGGAGAATTCCCTTCGGCCCTGAAGGAAATCTCCGCTGCGCTTCTGACCACGGTCGGAAAGACGAGAGAAAAGAAAGAAGTCTTTGCGCAGCGAAAGGTTCAACAGTAGACAAAAGTTCACTTTTAAAAACACAATTGCATGTATTAATATTAAAATGACCAACGTTTGCTAGAGGGAAAGGTTAACAAAAAAGTCCTCTAAACATTACCGACGTTAAAGGCATTTTCCCCCAGATTGGTTCTGTACACTATGCAGCATTTCATGCATTTACACCAGGAATGACACTTCAAAAGTACTCCTAAATATCCCCATTTTTTATTTCACTCCTTACGCTATTTATAAAGTTATTACAGCCAATATTTTATAACAATGAGTTAAATGCAAACTTAGGCATTAACTTGAGCAGCTATGTTTTCCACGCTAACTGTCTCTGTTTTGCAGATGCAGCGGTGTTGCTTTTCTTCTGGAATATCTGCTCATATTCACTGTAACTCTGCAGCAGCACGTCAAGTTCAGCTGGAGAAAAATATGCAGACCTCTTTTTTTCACGGTTGCCATGGTGACTCGTGATATCTGCGCTCCATTGATAATGGCTTCTTATAGTCGCGGTGCGCACGCTCACCTCCGAATCAGTCCACTCAGAGTTGATTGATCTAACTCGGATCAGCTGCTATGAAACTGAAAACTCAGAGTTGTCAATCTCTCGATTGACTAACTCAGAGTTCAGGTTTGACCTCAGAGTTGGTTGAACCTCCTTTGTGAAACAGGCCCCTGGCCTCCAGTGTTGAGGTCAGAGCGTTGTGTAACCGGTGAATGTGGTCATGTGACCGGCACGGACTCACCTGCTGGCATGTAAACTCAGGAAAATGAGCAGCTGCTGTCCGCTGCAGATTTGCATCAGAGCAGGGGGGAGGGGTTTCTGGGGGCGGCGCCCTCAGGAAGGATGACACTGACAAATCTGAGTTTCTGTGAGGATCATGAACGCATCACGGCCATGCTGGAGGATCTTGTCTAAACATCTGCAGATATTTGCTCATCTGTCCCTCCTAATGTGTGTGTGTTTGTGTGTGTCTGTGTCTGTGTGTGTGTGTCTGTGTCTGTGTGTGTGTGTGTGTGTGTGTGTGTCTGTGTGTGTTCTTAGTTCACACGGGTCTGGATCCCGGACCCGGAGGAGGTCTGGAAGGGTGCGGAGATCATCAAAGACTACAAAGAAGGAGATCCTGTGCTCCATCTAAAGTTGGAGGATGAGACGGTAACAACACACGTGCACACTCATGTTCACACGTGCACACTCATGTTCACACGTGCACACTCATGTTCA
>CM074504.1:26935676-26962589 GCA_037389245.1 Oryzias sinensis
GTTTTGGATGAGACCTGGTTTTCTTGTTCCTGTGGGTCTGCAGAGACCCGGGTCGTCTGTTTTGGATGAGACCTGGTTTTCTTGTTCCTGTGGGTCTGCAGAGACCCGGTTCCTGTGTTCCTTGTGTCCTGAGCCCGGATGGGGTCTGAGCAGCTCCTGTCCCTGCAGGTATCAAGGACAGCAGTCAGAGCAGCATCTTTAGGATCGTGGCCTCCATCCTTCATCTGGGAAACATCCAGATCTGCTCGGAGCGAGACGGAGAATCCTGCCACATCCTGGTACGTAGTCCTGCGGGGCGCCGCTCGCCGGCTCAGGGGACGGCTCTCATGTAGGCTTGTTTGTGTGGCAGAGGGACGACGCCCACCTCCAGAGCTTCTGCAAACTCTTGGGGGTGGAGCTTCAGCAGATGGAGCACTGGCTCTGCCACAGGAAGCTGGTGACGGCGTCCGAGACCTACGTGAAGAGCATGGGCGCCAAGCAGGCGGTCAACGCGCGCGACGCGCTCGCCAAGCACATCTATGCCCGGCTGTTCGACTGGATTGTGGAGCACATCAACAAGGCGCTGCACACATCCAGCAAGCAGCACTCCTTCATCGGCGTCCTGGACATCTACGGGTAGGCTGTCGCTCTGGCCCCGCCCCCTCTGTTTGTGGGTCAAGCCTTTGAGGATGGCGCCTGTCCCTGCAGGTTCGAGACCTTCGAGGTGAACAGCTTTGAACAGTTCTGCATCAACTATGCCAACGAGAAGCTGCAGCAGCAGTTCAACTCTGTGAGGACCCGGCTTCTCAGCAGCCGTCCGTGGCTCACCGTCCTCTTCCTCACCTTCATCTGCTCCTGTCCTCCAGCACGTCTTCAAACTGGAGCAGGAGGAATACATGAAGGAGCAGATCCCGTGGACGCTGATCGACTTCCACGACAACCAGCCCTGCATCGACCTGATCGAGGCGCGACTCGGAATCCTGGACCTGCTGGATGAGGAGTGTAAGGTGAGGTCATCCGGGGCCCGTCAGGTGCTGCGCCGGTCCTGGACCAGAGCTCACAGGGTTCTGGGCTGGTGCTGCTTCAGACATGAACACAGCTCATGATGTGGAGGTTCTCCAAAGTTCCTCAGTCCGTTCTGCAGGGATGTTTCTGGTTCTGTCTTCATCTGGTTTTAATCTGTTTCAGGTTCCAAAGGGAACGGACCAGAACTGGGCCCAGAAGCTCTACAAGCAGCACTCCAACAGCGCGCACTTCCAGAAACCTCGAATGTCCAACATTTCCTTTATCATCATCCATTTTGCTGACAAGGTGAGAGGCTGTCAGCATCCAGGATGTTTGGAACCGGAGAACCCGATCCCACACGGGCCCTGTTCTGTCTCCAGGTGGAGTACCAGTGTGACGGCTTCCTGGAGAAGAACCGAGACACGGTGTATGAAGAACAGATCAACATTCTGAAAGCCAGCCAGGTAGGAACCAGAATTCTGCTGAGCTTCCACAATGATGAAGAGCAGAACTGCTGGGGAGAACCCCCCCAACCCCACCATGAAGGGATGGAACCGCTGCTCTTCACTGATGAAGATCTTCCTGGTGGATCAGCTGTCTCTCCTTCTCAAATCTTTATGAAAATGATGAAGATCTTCCCGGATTGTCTTCACTATCTGCAAACAGGAGGACAGCTTTTCACTCTTCACGGTTCTTTCTTGGACCAAACAGAAGAACCTTCCAGCGTGGGAGATGCATTTGCTTTCAGGAAGTTCCTGATGTTCTCGCGTCTCAGATCAGACGGGTTCCTTCAGTCAGAGCCTGATGAAGGTCTTCAGGCTCTGAACTCATCGCCTGCAGCCTGAACGGAAACAAAAATGAGTTTCCATCGTAGGTTCGCCTCTGATCCAACCGAAGCTTCCAGCTGATCTGCTGCTGGTTTGGTGACGGGAGAGCAGGTTTAGTCTCTGGCAGAGGTCACCTGGGTCACTGCGGTCTTCCTGGTTCCCCCCATGAGTCTGGAGCAAACCCTCTTCCTCTTTCAGTTTCAGATGGTGGCCGATCTGTTTCTGGAAAAGGATGATGCCCCGCCCTCTTCCAAGCCCTCCAGGGTGAACGTCAGAGCTCTGAAGTCGACTCCAAAAGCTCCCAACAAGGAGCACAGGAAGTCGGTGGGGCTCCAGGTGAGCTGGCAGGTCTCCCCAGATCCTGGACCGTCTGGAGTTTGGACTGATCTGTGTCTGGGTTTCAGTTCCGCTCGTCTCTGCACCTCCTCATGGACACGCTGAACGCCACCACGCCCCACTACGTCCGCTGCATCAAACCCAATGACCTTAAGGAGGCCTTCTCGTGAGTCTGCTTCTGCTAGATTTAGACTGGTTTGTTGGTTCTGGAAGGTTCTGTCAGGGCTTGAGAACAGAGATGACAGAACCTCAGACGGTCCAAACCCAAGCCCACCACCACAATCCGGTTGTTTGCTTCGGTTTGACATCTGCTGCCTCTCATTGGACGGACTCCTGTGGATGTCTTTGGGGGTGGGGCTGAGGTCACATGATCACAGAATAAAGGGGCGGGACTACCGTCCCTGGAAAGCAGCAGGAATGAGCAGAAATACGGGATGATGGTTTGACCACATGACCATCTTCAAACAAGACCCAAAAAACAGCCCTCATTCATAAAAAACTCACACGCCTGCATTAGAAACATGCTCACACACACACACACACACACACACACACACACACACACACACACACACAGAGGCCCGTCCACACACACACACACACTCACACACACACAGGCCTGTCCACACACACACACACACACAACCACACAGAGGTCTGTCCACACACACACACACACACACAGAGGCCTGTCCACACACACACACACACACACACAGAGGCCTGTCCACACACACACACACACACGCGTGTAAAGCGTTTCATTGTCACATGATCACATGATCAGGTGGGTGTTTATCTTCTGCTGGGGTGGATGCCCCCCCCCCAACACAAATGCTCGTATGGGGAAGGAGGTTTCTGTCCCTTTCACCCCCCTTCATGTGAGTCCAGAGGTTCATGACTTCCTGATGACATCATCACATTTCTGCCAATCAGCTGCATCCTCGTGACCTCTGAGTTTGGTGCTGTGTGAGGAATGTGCTGTTGTAGATAATCTAATCGGGTCACGGGGGTTAGGCATCCGCAGCAGACAGTCGGGCCGTTGCCCGTCCGTCCTGATGTCCAGCAGAACCATGAGGTGAGCGGCTGGGTTTGCTCGGGACCAAAAGCACCTACATCTTTCAAATGTTTGTGTCAACACAGGTTTGATTCCCGGCGAGCTGTGCAGCAGCTCCGGGCTTGTGGAGTTCTGGAGACGATCCGGATCAGCGCTGCTGGGTATCCGTCGCGGTAAGTTCAGCAGAACTTTTCCTGCATCTGTTCAGTCAGGTGACGGTCACCTGTTGTAGTCATGTGACTCTGCATGTAAGCGTGTGCACGTGTGTTCAGGTGGACGTACCTGGAGTTCTTCAGCCGGTACCGGGTTCTGATGAAGAGATCCGACATGACAGCTGCAGATAAGAAGCTGGTCTGTAAGAATCTGCTGGAGACGCTGATTAAGGTGAGCAAAAGCGGGTGTGTGGGGCGGGCGTGTGCGGCGGGTGCGTGGGGCGTGTGCGGCGGGCGTCTGCGGCGACACGACAGCCGGGCAGATCTGCATCCACGTTCCTCTGTGTCGGCAGGAACCAGACATGTTCCAGTTCGGGAAGACGAAGATCTTCTTCCGGGCCGGCCAGGTGGCTTACCTGGAGAAGCTGCGGGCCGACAAATTCCGCTCCGCCTGCATCGCCATCCAGAAGACGGTCCGGGGGTGGCTGCAGAGGATCCGGTACCGCAAGATTCGCAGATCTGCCGTGGCGCTGCAAAGATACGGGAGGGGGTACCTGGCCCGCAGGTGAGTCCCCCTCAGACGAGGGAGCAGCAGAACCCTTAACCTTCTGCTGTTCTGTTCACCGGAACTCCAGAACCGTTCAGGTCCTTCAAGGAAGAGGTTCATGGATTTGTCTGGTTCTCCTTCAGGTACGCAGAGTTCTTGCGCCAAAGCCGGGCCGCCCTGTTCTGCCAGAAACAGTACCGCATGGTGAGAGAGAGGCGGGCCTACCTGAGGAAGAGGCGGGCCGTGGTCACCATCCAGGCGTTCACCCGAGGAACGCTGACCCGCAGGATCTACTGGGAGGTATGGACCTGGGTTCTGTTCGGTCTGGTATCCAGGAGGATGAGAGCGGGGTTCCTCAGGGTTCCTCATGCAGAACTGCAGGATTAAGGTCCCCTGTAGGTCGGATGTTCTGTCTGCTTCTCCTCCCAGGAGGTTTCATGAACCCAGAGCGGATCTATTCCGACCCAGATCCTGTTGTTGCTCCGCCCAGAGAGGCTTTGAGGAGCAGGAACCTCCTCAGATGCAGGAGGAGCAGCTCAGACGTCTGCTCACACAGGATCACACACACACAGAGGAACACACACACACAGGAACACACACACACACACACACACACACAGGAACACACACACACACACACACACACACACACACACACACACACACACAGGAACACACACACACACACAGGAACACACACACACGCACAGCTCTGGGTTGCTGCTGGACCTCACGTGCACGTTTCTTCTGCAGTTCCTGCTGCACCACAAGGCCATGATCATCCAGAAGCACGTGCGCGGCTGGCTACAGAGAAGGAGGTTCAGACGTGCGCGCGCCGCCGCCGTGGTCATTCAGTGTGCGTTCAGGTGCATGCTGGCCAAACGGCTACTGAAGCAGCGGAAGATCGAGGCGCGCTCCGCCGAGCACCTGAAGAAGCTGAACACCGGCATGGAGATGAAGATTGTGCAGCTGCAGAGGAAGATGGACGATCAGGTGACCGTGCACACACACACACACACACACACACACACACACACACACACACACACACACACACACACACACACACGCACGCACGCCGGTCCAAGCCACAACCCTGAATGTGTGTGTGTGTTAGACCAAAGAGCTGAAGGTCCAGAACGAGCAGCTGCTGACGGTAAACGTCACTCTGGGCTCCGAAGTCTCCAAGCTGCAGAAGGAGCTGCAGGAGGTCCGGAGCCAGCGGAGCGACGGAGGCCGGGAGCTGCAGGAGAAGCTGGAGAGGCTGCGGCAGCAGCTGCAGGAGGCCATCGCCGCCAGGAAGAAGCTGGAGGAGGAGCACGCCAGCGAGAAGACGGAACTGTCACAGGTGAAGGAACGGCCCGGTGAATCTGCAGAGCGGGTCAGGAGGACGGAGAGCCTGACCGGAGAACCCTCTCCTTTTGCTCCTCAGAGGGTGGAGGAGCTGGAGGAGGAGAACACTCTGCTAAAAAGCCAGAAGGAGGAGCTCAACCAGCAGATCCAGCAGCAGACCAGGAACAGCAAAGGTGAGGAACCTTCTCCAGCGGCTGGAGGTCAGAGCAAAGAGCAGCAACGGATCCAAGGTTCTCATGTTCTCGTGTTCTGAGAGTGGTAAGCGTGTTGCGTGTTACAGTGGAGGCCAGCAGTGCGGCTCTGCTGGCGGAGCTGGATGAGGAGCGGCGGCGGTACCAGAACCTCCTGAAGGAGTTCTCCAGGCTGGAGCAGCGGTACGACAACCTGAAGGAGGAGCAGAGTCTGAACAAAGTGAGTCCAGACCTGAAGGTCCGCAGGAACACGGCCCGGAAAGCCGCTGCTCAGGTTCTCCTCTTTCATCCCCAGTTCCATCCAGGACACCGGAGGAACCCGTCCAACCAGAGCAGCCTGGAGTCGGACTCCAACTACCCCTCTGTCTCCACCTCGGAGGTGGGAGACACGGAGGACTCCATCCAGCTGGTGGACGTAAGTGTGAGGAGCTGCGGCTCTGCTGGGTTCTGAAGGGTTCTGACTGCTGGTTCTGCAGGAGATGGGGATGGAGAAGGCCGCCATGGACATCAGTCTGTTCATGAAGCTGCAGAAGAGGGTCCGGGAGCTGGAACAGGAGCGGAAGAGGCTGCAGCTCAACCTGGACAAGATGGAGGAACTTTCAAGGCGCAAGGTGGGAGAACCCTCAGATGGTTCTCCAGCTCCTCCATGACGTTCTACGCCTTTACAGTACAAATGACCTTTTGCTCCTTCAGGGCTCGGAACCGAGAAGTCCAGTTTCTGAGCAGGAGACTGCAGACCTGGCGTACGACAACCTGAAGGTACAGAGCTCCAGAATCTGCTCCTCTTTGCTGTTCTGTAGAAACTAGACGCTTGGAGAACAGTTCCAGTCAGAACCACAGCAGAACCCCTCAGAGAACGACTGCGGGTCAGGGCGTGTCTCATTAGGCTGAGAACAGTTGTAGGTCACGTCTGCGGTTCTGTGGGGTCCGCTCTGGAGGAACTTTGACCCCTTTGGTTCCCGCAGAGACAGGAGCTGGAATCGGAGAACAAGAAGCTGAAGAACGACCTGAACGACCTGAGGAAGACGCTGAGCGCCGCGCCGGACGGCCCGTCCAGCGAGCTGCAGGACGGTTACAACCTGCTGCTCCGCCAGCTGAGGGCCGCCAACGAGGAGCTGGACGCCCGCAAGGAGGAGGTTCTGATCCTGAGGACCCAGATCGTGAGCAAGGCCCAGCAGCAGGAGAACGGCCAGAACGTGGTGAGTGGGTTCCTCTGCAGCAGAAGCTGCTGGGGCCAACTGAGCCCACAGGAAGGCAGAGCAGACGTGCTTCTATGGAGGCCCGGTTCCCCTTCGTAGAACCACAGAGTGGACCTTGGAGGTCTCCACAGCCTGAAGTTAGTTTAGCTTCTGCTTTCCTTCAACTCTTTTGGGAACCGTTCCGCATCAGCTGGCCTCAGGCATTCTCCCACAATCCAGTGCGGTGCGCATGCAGCCTCTGAACTCAGAAAAAGGGACCGGCGCCGTCACGTCCATCTGTAACACGTCAGCCCGTCTTTACGCATCAGAAATCACCTCGCGCCAGGAGGGGAGTGGCCGGCCAGTGGGTGTTCTATCGGATAATTGGTCGGCTCCAAGGGTTTTCACTCAGCCCCACCTCCTCATGGCTGATCATGAACAGGACATCGTGAAGGTTCTGGAAGTTTATTCATCCAAAGTTCTGCATCTGTGGCGGCATGGTGGGGTAGTGGTCCACAAGATGTTCGACGTTCAATTCTTACCAACTCCTGTGTGGAGTTTGTGTGTTCTCATGATTCAGAGGTTCAGCCTGGGATAGGCTCCAGCAACCTGTGACCCTGAAACGGATCCAGCGGAATCCGATGGATGGATGGATGGATGATGGATGATGGATGGATTGATGGATGATGGACGGATGGATGGATGATGGATGGATGATGGATGAACAGATAGCTGGACGGACGGACGGAAGTTCTGCATCCAAAAAAGGAGGAGGTTACTCGGGTTCCTCCTGATCCTGGAGTTCTAAGCTGTAGAACCTCAGCAGGAGTAAAGTTGTTGCTTCCGTTCTGATGAACAGGGACGGGTTCTGAACTCGGTTCCACGTTGGTGAAAGTTTGAACTTCACAGCTAAAGGTTGTAGGATCAGAGCGATGCTCTGACTATTGGCTGTTGTCATGGTGATGAGCGGGGAAGTCCGTGTTTTCCGCGTGTAAGACGCCCTTTCAGGCGCTGTTCCTCACCGTCACAGCGCTTTTCACACTGCCGGGTTTTTGAAAAATGTGGGACTTCTTGTCATTCATGAAGTTCCGGCTGCAGCGCCGTTTAGGAACCAGAACCGTTTCAAAAGTACCAGATAAAACCCAAACCCCTCCAGTGTCTGACCGAAGCACACAAGGATCCTTAAGCTCCTCCCTCGTGTGACAGGAACCTGACGGAGGTCCAGACCGCGGCAGCCGGGAGCCGGCGGACACCGACTCTGACCTCACAGACTACCACGGACTGTCTGAATCCAAAAAGTAAGTGAAGTGCTGCAGAACCCAGGCGGTTCTCCCTGCTTCCTGTCCTCCTCCGCCTGCTCCTCCTCCACCTGTGCAGCTTTTCACTCGGCCTTTCTGTGTTTCTCTGCTGCCGGACACCAGCCACCCGCAGGACTGGTGCCGCCTAAATGAGGACGGCGAGCTGGCTTTGGCTTACCAGAGCCTGAAACAAGTGTCCAGGTGTCTGTGCTTCCTCCTCCTGTGTGCTTCTTCAGAAATTCTTTGCAGACGATGTGGTTTGGCTGCAGCTCCACCTGTTGTGTCGGGATCAGCCCGGGGTTCTGAGCAGCCATGTTCTGCTGTCAGAACGGAGCGGTGAACCGTGTCCTCTCCGGTCTCCAGGCTGCTGGAGGCGCAGCTGCAGTCTCAGTCCCGGACGCATCGGGACGAGCTGGAGGCTCTGCACACGCAGATCGAGCTGCTGAAGGACGACCTGGAGAAGAAGCAGGAGATCCTCAACTACACCTCCTCTATGTCCCCGGAGGCGCGGGTGGAGTACAGCGTGCAGCAGGAGATCACCAGGCTCACCAACGACAACCTGGTGAGGGCGCGTGCGGCCGCTGCCGGCGCCACGGCTGACCTGCAGGTTCCTCTGACGTGTGTGACGTGTGCTGCAGGATCTAAAGGAGCTGGTGGAGAAGCTGGAGAAGAACGAGAGGAAGCTGAAGAAGCAGCTGAGGATTTACATGAAGAAGGTCCAGGAGCTAGAAGGTAGCCGAGCAGCAGGTCAGAGGTCAGAGGTGACGCCAGCCGTGTCTCACGCCGCCTGTCTGCATTCCAGCCGCCGTCGCCGCTCAGGGCGCCACCTCCAGACCCGAGCTGAGCCGGCAGGTGACCGTCCAGAGGAAGGAGAAAGACTTCGACGGCATGCTGGAGTACAGCAAGGAGGATGAAGCGCGCCTCATCAAGGCTCTGATCACAGGTGAGTCTGTGGGCGGGGCTTACTGAGGGGCGGGGCCACATTTAGAACAGCGGCCGTTCATCTGGAGAAGCTTCCTGCAGGTTTTACCGCTACGCTACTCAAACGGTAAGGATGAGGTTGATGAAGAGGAGGAGGAGGAAAACCCCTTCAGGAGTGACCCCCTCCCAGCTCCTCTGTTTGCTGAGTGGGGCCCTGCCTCCTGTCGAAGCTCCGCCTCCTCACCAGTGTGTTTGTGTGCAGACGTGCGGCCCAGCTCGGTGTCCGCCACCGTCCCGTGTCTGCCCGCCTACATCCTCTTCATGTGCATCCGCCACGCCGACCACGTCAACGACGACCAGAAGGTGGAGTCTCTTCTGACCTCCACCATCAACACCATCAAGAAGGTCCTGAAGGTGAGCGGTCCGCACGCCCCGCGCACACACTTAGCGACCGGTTCTGACCCGCTCTCTGCGGTTCTGCAGAAAAACAACGAGGACTTCGAGATGATCTCCTTCTGGCTCGCCAACACCAGCCGGCTGCTGCACTGCCTGAAGCAGTACAGCGGAGACGAGGTGAGCCCCGCCCCCTCCGCCTGCCCGCCCCAGCCCCTCCCGTTACCTGAGTCCTGGTGTCTCTGCTCCCCAGGCCTTCATGACCCAGAACACTGCCAAGCAGAACGAGCACTGCCTAAAGAACTTTGACCTGGCTGAGTACCGGCAGGTGCTGAGCGACCTGTCCATCCAGATCTACCAGCAGCTCATCAAGGTGGCCGAAGGCATCATCCAGCCCATGATCGGTAAGCTCCGCCCACCCGGGTCCAGTCATCCTCTATGGAGGACGTCTCTGTGGAGAACTTCTTTCTGAGAACTTCTCTGTGGAGAACGTCTCTGTGGAGAACGTCTCTGTGGGAACGTCTCTGTGGAGAACGTCTCTTTGGAGAATGTCTCTTTGGAGAATGTCTCTGTGGAGAACGTCTCTGTGGAGAATGTCTCTGTGGAGAACGTCTCTCTGAAGAACACTAAACCTCGTCTTTCTAGGAACGTCTTTCTGGAGAATACTACACCTCGCCTCTGTGGAGAACGTCTCTTTGGAGAACGTCTCTGTGGAGAACGTCTTTCTGAGAACGTCTCTGTGGAGAACGTATTTCTAAAGAACACTAAACCTCGCCTCTGTGGAGAACGTCTCTTTGGAGAATGTCTCTGTGAAGAACATCTATCTGAAGAACACTAAGCCTCGCCTTTATGGAGAACGTCTCTTTGGAGAACGTCTCTTTGGAGAATGTCTCTGTGGAGAACGTCTCTGTGGAGAACACTAAACTTCGCCTTTCTGGAGAACGTCTCTTTGGAGAACGTCTCTTTGGAGAATGTCTCTGTGGAGAACGTCTCTTTGGAGAATGTCTCTTTGGAGAATGTCTCTGTGGAGAACATCTCTCTGAAGAACACTAAACCTCGCCTTTCTAGGAACGTCTTTCTGGAGAATACTACACCTCGCCTTTGTGGAGAATGTCTCTTTGGAGAATGTCTCTGTGGAGAACGTCTCTGTGGAGAACGTCTCTGTGGAGAACGTTAAGCGTTTGGGGACCTGTGTCCGTCTAAAGGTCTTTAGCAGCAGGTTCTCCTGAGTCTGGCTTGAGTTGGTCCGTCGACGTCGTTCGCGTCTCGGATGTTTGGTGGCTTTGATCTACAGCTGATTGTTTCTGACTCCGCCTCCGCGTTTGTCTCTCCTGCAGTGTCGGCCATGTTGGAGAGCGAGAGCATCCCCAGCCTGGCGGGCGTGAAGCCCATGGGCTACCGGAACCGCTCGCACAGCATGGACACCGACGACGGGCCCAGCAGCTACACCCTGGAGGCGCTGATCCGGCAGCTGGGGCAGTTCCACGCCGTCATGCAGGAACACGGGCTGGATCCTGAGATCATCGGGCAGGTGGTGCGGCAGCTGTTCAGCTGCATCAACGCCAACACGCTCAACAACCTGCTGCTGCGCAAGGACGTCTGCTCATGGAGCACCGGCATGCAGCTCAGGTAGCCCCGCCTCCTCTGGTCACCCCCCCGTTTGTTCTCCTGACCCTGGAGAGAGAGGCCGCTTTGAATGGGTGTGACGGGTGGTGCTGCGGAGCGCTGACGGTGATGTTTGGCTTCCAGGTACAACACCAGCCAGATGGAGGAGTGGCTTAGAGCCAACAACCTGCTCCAGAGCAAAGCCGCCGCCACGCTGGAGCCCATCATCCAGGCGGCGCAGCTGCTGCAGGTCAAGAAGAAGACCACGCAGGACGCCGAGGCCATCTGCACGCTCTGCACCGCGCTCACCACGCAGCAGGTCCTCCTCACTCCTTACAGCCGGGGGGGGCGTGTTCCTCTTTGATGTCATAAGCTGTGACCCTGGGTCAGAGTGACCCTCCATCTTTCTGAGCGGCGCCCCCAGTGTTCAGTGCAGTGAAGTGCGGGTTGTTTGTCAGGCTTCTGCTCCGTCTGTTGGACGGCTTCAGAGGTAGAACCGGCTTCAGGAGAACGCCAAAGAACATTCTAGACGTTCCACCTTCGGATCTTGGCCTCCTGATGCTTGACCTGGATTTGAACCAACAACCTTCCTGGTCTGCATGTAATGTTCTTGTGTGTTCTCCTCCAGATCGTGAAGATCCTGAACCTGTACACGCCTCTGAACGAGTTTGAGGAGCGGGTCACCGTCTCCTTCATCAGAGGCATCCAGGTGGGTTTCTTAAGAATGGGGGGCGGAGCCTCCTCCTCCCGGTCTCTCCAAAGTTCTCCCTGACCCTCCTCTGTCCTCCGAAACTCCAACATGTTGAATGTTGATGAGCGGCTGCTGACAGGTGAGCTCACCTGGAGAGTGAGCGCTGAGGGGTCCTGACCTTTGATCTCCAGGGGAAGAAGCAGGTCCTCCTGGGTAGAGGAGCCCCTCCTTCCTGGTCGCCATGGTTACAGTTGCTATATGACTGACCTTTGCTTTCCTTTGTGTCCAGAACCGCCTCCAGGAGAGGAACGACCCCCCCCAGCTCCTGCTGGATACCAAGTTCACCTTCCCGGTGTTGTTCCCGTACGCGCCGTCCGCTCTGAGTCTGGACGCGCTGCACATTCCCGCCTCGCTCGGCATCGACTTCCTGGTCAGGGTGTGACGGATCCTGCAGGTGCTCCCGAGGACAGATCCTGTACTCTGTCCAAGGCCCTCACCACTACAAGTCCATCAGAACTTCTTTATTGTTCCCCCAAAGTCCTGAAGGATCCAGGTTCTGTTCCCTTTGGATCTGACAAAGGTCAGAAGGGGCCGGGGGACAGAAGTGAGAAAAACAGGATTTATGCTCAGCTGCTGCCAAAAAACGGATCTTTGTTGGTGTCTTCCTCTCAAACCCAAAGCGTTCTACAGAGAACGTATGGATGTCAGAACGTCTGTCAGAACGCTGCAGGGCAGAACCCTCAGTGTGTCATCACAGATTGTTTCTGTAGCTGAGACGGCGCCGCCCTGCTGGTCTCAGCGGGTCCCCAACAGTCCACGCCTGCCCCCTACAGGCCGCTACTGAGCCTGCCGTTACTTCAGCTCAAGCTGCTGCTTAGCTTTCAGAGTGGTGGGAGGAGCCTAATGAGCGCTGACCAATCAGAGAAGAATGTTGCTTTAACCGATCGCTCCGTCTTTGAACCAGCGTTTCTTTTTATCTTCAGCTGTGAGGCGTTTAGGGAGGCTCAGAAATGAAGACGTCCTGATCCTTGAAGCAGTTTTTACTTTTCTAGGGGAAAGAAAACATTTTAATATAAAAACATTTGTGACCTGGTCACATTAGTACACTTTCTTTGTGCAAATCCTGTTTTGTTTTTTTCAGGGGTGAAGGGTGTTTTGATTGGGGGGGGGGCAGACGGGGCTTCATGAAGGTCCGTCATCTTGGTTTGAATCCGAGGCTTTTAGTCTGATCATGTTTGTCTGACTGTTGTGTGAAGAATCACACGGTTTGCTGTTTTGAGCAAATACCAAGTGAAAAATCCTGAATTTTGTTTGTCTGGTTCTGGCTCCACCAGAAAACTTTCCCTTCAAAGTAAAATGTTTGACAGATGAAGGTTGAAAAGCTGTTTTGTGGTTTATTCCTTAAAGCAGCTTCACATACAAAAACCGTTGGACAATATGACGGCGCTAATAGCTCCATGCTAAGAGCTATATGCTAATAACTCAGTGCCAATAGCTACATGCTAACAGCTATATGCTATTAACTCAGTGCCAATAGCTACATGCTAACAGCTATATGCTATTAACTCAGTGCCAATAGCTAGATGCTAACAGCTATATGCTAATAACTCAGTGCCAATAGCTACATGCTAACAGCTATATGCTAATAACTCAGTGCCAATAGCTACATGCTAACAGCTATAAGCTAATAACTCAGTGCTAATAGGTACATGCTAACAGCTATATGCTAACAACTTAGTGTTAATAGCTACATGCTAACAGCTATAAGCTAATAACTCAGTGCTAATAGGTACATGCTAAGAGCTATATGCTAATAACTCAGTGCTAATAGTTTTATGCTAATAACTCCGTGCTAATAGGTACATGCTAACAGCTATATGCTAACAACTTAGTGTTAATAGCTACATGCTAACAGCTACAACAATTCAATTTTATTTCTATTATTTAATATTTACAACAATAGTCGTCTCAATGGGCTTCATTCCAGTAACTGAAAGTAAACATGAATCATAGTCATAGAATTCAATAAGTTAATATACTAAACTAACATCTCTGCCCTCAGACCCTCCACTGATTCTGGAAAAAAGCAGAAACCTCAGGGGGGGGGGGTCCACATGAAGGAGGGATCCTCCCCAGGACAGACAGATGTACCAGAACTCCTAGGAGAATTAGCTTCTCTAACCCTACAACTACACTGTTAAATAGTCTAGCAGACGAGTCTCATCCAGATGAGTGGGGGGACGGCTGGGGGCGCCAGACGAGCCAGAGGGGGATCCACATCCAAGTACAGGAGAACAGACAAGCCAATCTGATGGCCTAATGCTAATAGCTGTATGCTAACAGCTACATGCCCATAGCTAGATGCTAACTGCCTCAGGCTGGTGAGAAAAGGTTGGAGACCACTGATTTAGAGGACTCCCCCACCACAAACCCAGATGATGACAGAAATAAAAACATTTAGTTTCTAAAAAGATTTTTTTCTGACTGAGACGTTCAACAGGTATCAGAAGATCCCTGCCTGTGGTGTCAATGTCTACTGCCTACCCCCGAGCCCAAAATAGAGCTTCCACCGACCCCCAAGATCGTAGACACACATGTACGTACAGATGTGATTTCATGTTTCCTGGGGGTAGAAGGTTCCAGAGACCTTCATGGAGGAGAACCCTGAGGATCCCTGGTGGACGCAGGATCTCTGCTGTGTCTGCAGCATCACCGACACGACACGGTCTGTCCACCAAACCCAAGCAGGAAGTTCTTCTCCACTTCTCAGAGAGGACTTTTACAGATGACGTGCACTGGATGTGGACCTGCAGGACCTGCTGGACCTGCAGGACCTGCTGGATTTGGTTTTCGAGAACTGTCTGAGACTTCAGGGCTGGGCTGGTTCCCACGGACGGCAGCAGCTGTGAGTTTGCTGCGGTCTACCTGCTGCTCAGATGAAAGTGAAACCCGTCCCACAGCGCGGCTCCTGGTCCCCCCGTGTTCTCAGCAGGAGCTTCCTTCAACCACCTTCACAACAGAGAATCACCAGAACCTCCATGAGTCCACTTCTTCAAAGTGGCAGATCCGGAGATCCGGTTCTCCACACTGACGGCTCTCGGCGGCCATCACCCCCCCCCCCCCCCTCGTGGTCTCATGGTCTGACGGCCTTGGGCAGGAGGTGCTACACTGAAAAATCACTAGAAACCAAAGTGTTGGAGGAGCATCATCTTCACGAAGGAGGACCGGGTCCAGACCACCGATGTGACAGATTCTGCTCTTCGGCTGCTTCACCCTCTCGGGTTCTGTTAGATGACCTGCTGGTGCTTCATCAGTGCTGTTTAGTCCGGACAGACCCTGAAGGGGCCATCAACCCTTCTGGTCCAGACAAAACCAAGACTGCTGGATTCTGGTCTCCACGTAGAAGCGTGGCTGAACTGAGCAGAACCCAGGAGGCCTCGGTTCTGCAGGGTTTGGAGCTTCCTGTGAGCTGCTTGTTGACATGATGGGAGGAAGAGGATGTGGTGACACGAGCTGAGCTCTGTCTGCACGCCGTGCATCACCTTCAGAACCCCAGGAGCAGCAAAGGTGAACAGGACGTTCCTGCTGCTGGTTCTGGTGTGGCCTCCTCTGGGCTCTCTGGTGCTGGTCTTCTGTGAATCCTCATCCACGTCCTGAGGGGGCTCTGCTTTACTGGGGGGGCTCTGGTCCTCATCAATGTGCGGGTTGTACCGGGCAGAACCTTTTCACCATGAAGATGTTTGTGATGAGCTTCTCCACATCTCTGATAGCTTCAGTCCAGAACGTCTGCCCTCCCAAAAGCCGTCCTGACCCCCACCCATCTGATCGGTGGAGGGGGTCACTCTGACCCCCACCCATCTGATCGGGTCTCTCTGACCCCCACCCATCTGATCCGTGGAGAGGGTCACTCTGACCCCCCCCATCTCATCGGGGGAGGGGGTCACTCTGACCTCCACCCATCTGATCGGTGGAGGGGGTCACTCTGACCCCCACCATCTGATCGGGGGAGGGGGTCACTCTGACCCCCACCCATCTGATCCGTGGAGGGGGTCACTCTGACCCCCACCCATTTGATCGGGTCTCTTTGACCCCCACCCATCTGATCGGGGGAGGGGGTCACTCTGACCCCCACCCATCTGATCGGGGGAGGGGGTCACTCTGACCTCCACCCATCTGATCGGTGGAGGGGGTCACTCTGACCCCCACCCATCTGATCCGTGGAGGGGGTCACTCTGACCCCCAGCTTCATGACCCTCATTGCTCTGCACCACCATGAAGATGTGTTTCTGGATCTTCAGGAAGAGAAGGTTCACTTTTCAGGTTTGTGCATGCACCTTCAAAATAAAAGCCTCAGCTCAGGACTGATTTCAAAACAAAGTCCCGACTCATAAATGGAGTTAAAATTACGACAGTCTGAAGAAGTTCAGCGCCTCTGAGAGTTTAAGCATCTTCTGGAGGATCTTCTCAGGGCTGAGAGAAACCACAGAACCAGACTGCTGGTTCTGAGATGGTGGCCCGCCTTTGAATCGGGTCAGAGCACAAACCTGTGGCAGCGTGAGGGAGGTGCTGGAGAACTTCTTTCTGGTTGGGGTCCATCTGTGAACCATCTGTGTTGTTTTCCTGATGTCATTCCCAGCTGTACCCCCCACCCTCGTGAGAACCCAGCAGGGTTCTGAACCGCAGAACTTCAGTGAACAGGTGCTTCATCAGATTCCTGTCAGAACCTGAGAGGGAGGTGACCAAAGTCATGAAACCGCAGCAGCAGGAGCTCGGAGATACTGAGCGGAGATATGAACCTCAGCCTGTGGTTAGACGGGGGAGGGGGCACATGGGGGGGGGGTGTTACAAACGCTGCAGAAGCAGCAACTTCAGCTCCTTGGAGCCTCCAGGAGACGGGTCAGCCCTGGTTTGTTATGGAAACTTTGAGCCTGGAGAAGTTGGTCAGTAAATGTGTGAGGAGGAGAAGGAGGAAGGAGGAAGGAGGTCCTCGGTTTCTCCTCCACGGAGCAGACTGATCCGGATCTGCGTTCCTCGGGTCTGAACAGAACGTTCTGTGCAGCAGCAGCGTTTCCTGCAGCTCCGTGAGATGAAAAACCTCAAAGCGTCGGTCTAACCTGTTTCTGCTACACCTGTGGTAGAGCTTGAGGCCACATTGCAGCCCCATTTCCCAGCATGCTTTGCTGCGTGACATGAAAGCTGCAGGGTTCTCCAGAGGGGCTAACCACGCAGAGGCGGCGGCGCCGGGAGCTGCAGGTGGGAGGAGGAGCTGGCCTCCTCTGGAGAGCTCAGCTTCTGCTGCAGAGCTGCGGGTTCCAGTGTTTGCAAAGCTGTGCTCATTTAAGCACAACACACATCGGCGGCGCAGACAGGAAGTGGCGTTGAGGTTGCTGGTTAGACTCTCAGCCGGCTGCATGTGGAGCAGCTGATGGTTGTAAGAGATAAGATTCTTTTACAACCATCTCTGATCTCCAGCAGGTCCAGACTGTATTTTTAGAAACAATGACAGCAGTGGGACCAAATGAAGGCCTGTGATTGGTCCATGACTCACCTGGAGACAGACAGCAGGATACCTGCCAGGCCGGATGGAGACTTTTGCTGGGGGGGGGGGGGGGGGGTGTCATCAACGATAAGCTTACAAACTTATGGAGAATTTTCTCGTCATTTCCACTAAAGAGTGCACGAGGGCTGGAGTGTGCACGAGGGCTGGAGCGTGCACGAGGGCTGGAGCGTGCACGAGGGCTGGAGCGTGCACGAGCGCTGGCTGTACAGCAGAGGAATACTTCTGGCAGGTGGGGGCTTCAGGAGGTTCTGTTGTCTTCTTTGGACACACTGACGGTCATACGTGCATCCAGTGCACGTCTGACCCTAATGACTGATCTGGGCCCCCCAGGGAAGACCTGTTCCAGCCTGAGGTCAGAGGAGCAGGAGCTCCTGCAGGAGGTCGGGGGGGTCCAGCTGCTGATTCCTCGCAGCTCAGATGATCAGAAATGTTTTGTGACTTGCAGAACTTCCTGTGAGCACAGACCTCAACCAGCGGCCCGCCTGCTTCCTCTGCATAAGCCACGCCCCTCCTGCTGACAGAGCAGCTCTCAGCTGTCGCTGCGTCTGCAGCTGGACTTGTGACACGATGGCGTTCGGCTGGAAGACGGACGCTCTGCTGCTGCTGCTGCTGATGATGGCGACGGGAGGCCAGGCTCAGAGCGGAGATGGAGACTCAGGTGAGGACAGAAGTTCAGGTGAACACCTGAAGACTTGAAGAGTGACGAAGAGGAGCAGTGGGTCTTGGTGCTGGTAAAAGGTTCCTGAAGGCAGACGAAGATGCTTCTTCATGTTCTGAGGTTCTGAACTTTGACCCTGAAGGGAAGAACCAGACTTGTGTCAGATCTGGGGGGTCAGCAGGGAGCTGCAGGTCCATGCTCTCCTCAGATCTTCTAAACGAGATTCGGAAACCTGCAGGCAGGAAGACTCAGAGAAACGCAGCCCAGAAAAGAAAGTGAAGCAGACTCTGGGTGGTGGGGGTGGGGGTGGGGGCAGCCATGGACGGAAGATGAAGATGATCGGAGAAGCAGGTTCTGTCCAGGTCCAGCTGCCCTGACTGGAAGCAGCTTCTCCTGCGTCAGACCAAACCTCAGGGGTGGGGGTGGGGGGCTGCACCGACGCTGTTTTTGGGTACTGACTCCTCGGGACCTCCTCCTCGGTGGTCATGTGACGCGTGCGTGACGTTCAGGTGTGCTTTGATCCCTGCAGAGCTCCGGATGAGCTGCCGCTCCCACATCTCCATCCATGGATGCAACGTCAGCTGCCAGCTGCTGACGGACAGCAGCAGCAGTGAGGATGAGGAGGAGGACGAGGAGTGGAACGCCGTTGTCAAGACCACCATGTGGTACAGATGTTGGATGTGCTGCAGAGGCCTCCTGCGGGTCAGAACTTCTGGGCCTCACAGATTTCCCTGTTGTTCCCGTCAGTTATTCCGAGTGGACCAAAAGTGGGAAGAAGATGAAGTGCGTGGAGGCCGATGGAGACACAGTCCGGTCTGAGGATCTGAGTCCGGTGGTGCCCGTGAACGTGACCGTGCACCTACAGAGAGGAGGACCCATCTCCTCCGTGGTGAACCTGACCAAAATAGGTAAACACTGCAGCACCTGCTGGAGGAAGTGATCCTCCTGTCAGAACACATGCAACCTGTTTTCACTTCCTGCTGCTCTCACCATCTGCAGAACGTCTGCACTCTTCTCTTCTCCTCCTCTTCTTCAGTTAAACCCAAGAGTCCTCAGGTGTGCAATGTCACCTTTGACCTGGAGTCAAACCAGACGGTCATTTTTATCCAGATTCCATACCAGAACGACTATCTGAAGGTGGAGAACCAGCTGTTCCAGCTGCACATCTGGACTGCAGGACAGAATCTGGTGAGAAGATCCTTCAGCTCACTTCTGTCCGTTTAACCGCAGACTGAGACCAGGAAGAATGTCCCGATGGGAAAAAAGAACCAGATGGATCTGACAGTCATGAGGGTTTACAGATCTCCATGAAGCAAAACCAGATCGAGATGAAAAACAACTAAAAGATCCTCCTGATCCTCTAAAGATCCATCTAAACCGCCCTATTGCTGTGCCTGACTGACAATGTTGAGTCTTTTGAAGACGCTTTCCAGAGAGCTTTAAGTTCATTGAATTATTCTATTTGTTGTTTTAATCTGCAAAGACCTTTGTGATTTTATTTGTGAAAGGTGCTACAAAAAATAAAGTTACTACTACTACTAAACCTCCAAAGATCCTCCTGATCCATTAAAGACCCTCTTCATCAATGAAGATCCTCTGAAGATCCTCTACAGATCCTCGTGATCCTCTGAAGATCTCTGAAGATCCTCTACAGATCCTCCTGATCCTCTGAAGATCTCTGTTCCTTCACCGTTGGGTTCTGTGTTCCTGCAGATTCAGAACGTTTCCTCTCAGGACTGTATGCGGTTCGACACCAAGCACCTCCGCCCGCGCTCCCAGTACCACGTGAAGGTACGGTCCATCCCCTGCGGTGTTCTCCGTGGCAGCTGGAGCGAATGGAGCGAGACGGTCAGCTTCCTCAGTCCTGCAGGTGAGACACGCCTTCCAGGCTTGAAGGAGCCACAGCGGAGCTACGACTCACTCTGGGGGCCTCCTGCAGATCCCCCTGTGGTGAAGATGGAGCACATCCTCACGGTGTGCTTGATGGTGGTGGTGGTGGTGGTGGTGACCTCCAGTGCCTTCATCTTCTGGAAGAAACAGTAGGAGGTTTTTGCTGTTGGTAGGATCGTGTCTGAGACCTGGTTCTCCTCTGAACTCCTCCTTTGTTCCTGCAGAATTCTGACCTTCATCTGGCCCATCATCCCACATCCCAAGCAGACTCTGGTTCAGATCTGCAAACAGCACAAGGTGAGTCATCTTCCATGACGATGAAGCCGTCCACCGAGTGGTGGAGCTCGAGCGTTTCTCTACTGTTTCAGGGTCTCCTGCTGAGCCTGAATCCTGAGGAGTTCAGCTCCCTGAACGTGGACCCGGTGGACCGAGCGGCGCCTGACGAGGAGCTCCTGGCCAGCAGCCCACAGTCGGGCTCCACTCAGAGCTCTGACTGCAGGAACTCCACCAGCGTCAACACAGAGGAGCTGGAGGTCTCTGCCTTGCTCAGCAGGACCTCATCTGACAGTGAAGACAGCTGGCAGAACCTCGCCGCCTCCTCCATCCACGGACCCGGGAAGCAGAACCAGCAGGACCCCCCCCTGCCAGAAGGAGGCAGCGCAGCCAGCCCCCTGGAGTTTAGAGTGACCCAACCAGAGGAGGCCTACGTCACCATGTCCAGCTTCTACAGCACCAAATAGCTGCAGCAGAACCTCCTGGTGGACAGACAGACACCTGGAGAACCAACAGCTTCCTGGTCTGGATGTTCTCTCACCAGTCACAGGAGATTCTGCAGGAACCACCAACTCTTCATCCTTTTGGATCCACTCAGACTCCTCAGCTCACTGGACTCTGAGGAACATGATAAGGAACATTTGATAGAGGACCTTTCAGAACACGAGCTTTTAGCAAAAATGCATTTTTTTTACTTTTATTGTGGAATTCTAATGGAGCAAACATCCTGCTGCTGAAAGCGACACGTCTGCTGCTGAAAGCGACACTGAAGGGTCTCCACTGGAGGAACACCGTCTGCTGTCTGAAGGTGGACAGGAACCAGATCCGGACTTTTCACTGTATCTGAGAACTGGACTAAGTGGCCCCTCCCCCTTGGCATTCCAAACAGGAAGTACCCAAAAAATCCCACAGATTTCTATACAGAACCAAACAGCTGTTCCTCAGTCGTTCTGGATCTGGTACCTTCTTTAATAAGTTCTTGATGATCCCTTTTTTATAAGGAATGTTTTTTGTAGTTCAGAAAGATTTTAAATTCACATTTTGTGTAGGTGGTAGGGGTGTGGCCTTCCTACAAGCTCGCTCATAATTGGTCAGAGTGGTTGCCATAGGAACGATGACTCAGACCGACTGGGACCGATCACTGTTTCCTGACGATGTCTGGTTCCAACACCGCGGCATCCGTGTCAGGGAAAAATGGCGACTGAATTGACTTCATTTGGTTGAAGCCATTTTTTGGGTGGGGGGTCCACACTCTCTTGGTCCAATTCTCCCGTACAGTCGATACTTCTGACTTGGTAACATTTCTGTGGGCGTCTTCCATCTCCAGCTCCAAAAACCGGTTAGTAACCAACTCTTGGGTGACCAACAGTGAAGACCTCGCGTTGGCGTTTGGATCATCCAGTTTGGTTTTTAGACAGGAACTGAGGGTGTTGCCTTGTTGTTCAACCCCGCCCCCACCTATAGCTCCGTCAAAGGAGGCTTTGTATAGTCTGCCACCGTTACCATGGAGACCTGAAGCCGTTTGTGGCCCAACCAGAGAACAACGCTGCTGTGTGAGTCAAGAAAAGCTCATGTGTGACACGGGTTGATGATGGAGACACCGTCCACAAGACATTCCTGCTTTATTAACCCTAAAAAGAAGTGATCAAACTGACAGACTGTTATCATTCAGCTCCACAGATTCAGTTAGTTAACATGGCCGGACCACTCGCTGAGACTGAACATCTGCAAAAGCCAGGAAGATCCTTTGAGGGTCCTCTAAATATCCTAAGAATCCTGTGAAATCCTACAAACATCCTGTGAAGATCATTTCAGGATCCATGCATGAGATTTAAAGTCTCTAGATCCCGGAACCATCCTCTGGAATCTTTGGAAAGTCTTCTGATGATCCTTTTGAAATCTTTAGGAGATCCTCTGAAGATCCCATGAAGCTTAGAGCTTCCAGGCGTTCCTCATCATGAGAATGAAGTAGACATCGCTGTCGATGGATGCGCTCACGCCACTGTAGTAGTCAATGAACTCTTCTTTGGTGACCTGCAGATCAGGACAGAAGATGAAGAGATGTTTTTTCCAGGATGAAGACGAGGGGGAAGGCAGTGAAGTGATAGTGAGCAGATTTTGTTACAGAGTTGAGTTCTAATGATGGAGCTCTGAGGAAGACTGATCAGCTCCTCAGAGCTAACGAAGCATTAGCATGTTCTACTGGATTCTACTTTGTCTTTTACTCGCTCGGTAACTTCCTGGCTCCTCCCACATCAGCCAATGTTCTCTCGGGTCGGCTGTTGGTCTACCAATAAAGACCAATGTTTGAATGTGTTCCGCTGAACAATCGCTGCTATGTGAGAACATCCCCACAATAAACTCTTCTTCCTCTGAGTCCCTCGCTGATGTGGTCTGTTCTGGGTTTGATCTACATCTACAGCGCTTTACAGCCACCGTCCCATTCACCCATGAACACACTGACGCCAAACGCCGGCGCCAACATGTGACCACCAGGACAGGGTGGGGTTGCCAGGGACACTTCAGGGCAGGAACAGAACCTGCAATCCTCCAATCAGAGGTTGACTGCTCCACCACAGCCGCCCCAGGCAGATGGTTTGGTGCTTCACAAATGAACCCAACCATAAAAAAGGGTCGACACGCCGTGTTCCCTCACCGCGTCGCCGTTCTCCTTTCACTGTTTAACGCTTTTCTTTTTCTTACTGGACATTGTATTCTACATCCTGATTGGCTGTTGACCTTGTCAATCAATGTCCTCCGTGCTTTGTCTCCTGTACAAAACGCATTCTTCATCTTCATCATTCTATAATCCTGGACGTATTTTTCTATGAAGGTTAGAACTTTTAGACTTGAAACCCGAGAGAAAAGCGGGAAAATGTTCATGTCTGTCTGAGAAACATCTGGAACGTGTGTAGAGAGGAGTTTTACAGCCTTAGAATTCTGCTTCACAGATTTAATCTATAACGGGTTCTTTTTAGAACATATTCTCCGCGAAAAACGAGGGAACGCTGTAGTTCTTCTTCTCCTTTGGTCTGGATTTGTCCGGACTTGGGACAATTAGACCCTGGCTCTGGCCCCCTGGTGGCTACGTTGATGATCCTGTGTTCTATGTAACATTATATAAGAAAGGTCATATTCTCTGTGATGTCTGATATTACTTCTGTATTTATGATGGTTCTCTTGACACGGGCCTGTTCTGAACTCATGTACCGTATTAGTTACCGTATTAGTTCTAACATCACAGAGAAACATGAGGTGGAACTGTTCTCGTACCTTCCCGTCTTTGTCATACGGAGAGTCAAAGCTGTCCAGGAAGGTCCTGAACACCTGATCTTCACTCAACTCTCCATTCTGGTATTTGGGGTGATACTTGGCATTGTAGACTCCTCTCAGGTCCTCCACTGTGATCACCCCATCCCCCGTCTTATCCATCTTTCTAAAGGCCTGCATGACCACCTCCAGTCGAGCCCTGGACATCGGAGGCTGCAGGAAGCAGAGCCAGCGTTATGGACCCAGAAACCAGCCTGGTTCTGGACCAAACATTAAACTACCCCCCTTGTTGGTGTTTTGTACCCGAAGAGCAATGAGGAACTCGTCAAAACTGATGGTCCCGCTGCCATCACGGTCAAAGTGCTGGAAGAGCGCGGCGGCCTCCTCCTTCTCCATCAGCAGCCCATAGTCGTTCAGACCCTTCAAGAACTCCTTCAAGTCCAGAGAGCGGTTCTGGTTGTCGTCCATCACTCTAAAGGTTCTAAGGACAGAAACAGGGAAGACCGGCTCAAGTGTGCCATCCCAAAACCCTCATCAGACCAGTCAGGTGAGTCCGGCACAGACAGGTGAGATAAAGGGGAAAAGTGGGTGGAGCTCACCTGCCGAGGCCCTTTATCCCGGACGAGCCCCTCATCAGACACTGCAGACGGAGTTTCTCCACGGGGTCTGAGCACTGGGACAGCTGGCGTTTGGCCATCACTGCCATCTCGTGGTCATGTCTGGACGTTCCTGCCATCGCTTTGCTGAGCTCACAGGTAAGACACAGGTGTGAGGGCCAGGTGTGAGAGACAGGTGTGAGAGACAGGTGTGAGAGGCAGGTGTGAGAGACAGGTGGGAGGGACAGGTGTGAGAGACAGGTGTGAGAAACAGGTGTTAGAGGCAGGTGTTAGAGGCAGGTGTGAGGGACAGGTGTGAAGGACAGGTGTGTGGGACAGGTGTGAGAGACAGGTGGGAGGGACAGGTGTGAGAGACAGGTGTTAGGGAAAGGGTGTGAGGGACAGGTGTGAGAGACAGGTGTGAGAGACAGGTGTGAGAGACAGGTGTGAGAGGCAGGTGTGAGGGACAGTTGTGAAGGACAGGTGTGTGGGACAGGTGTGAGAGACAGGTATGATGTCCAGGTGTGAGAGACAGGTGTGAGGGACAGGTGGGAGGGACAGGTGTGAGAGACAGGTGGGAGGGACAGGTGTGAGAGACAGGTGTGAAAGACAGGTGTGAGGGACAGGTGTGAGAGACAGGTGGGAGGGACAGGTGTGAGAGACAGGTGGGAGGGACAGGTGTGAGAGACAGGTGTGAGAGACAGGTGTGGGGGACAGGTGGGAGGGACAGGTGTGAGAGACAGGTGTTAGGGAAAGGGTGTGAGGGACAGGTGTGAGGGACAGGTATGAGACACATGTGTGAGGGACAGGTGTGAGAGACAGGTGTGAGAGACAGGTGTGAGAGACAGGTGTGAGAGACAGGTGTGAGGGACAGGTGGGAGGGACAGGTGTGAGAGACAGGTGTGAGGGACAGGTGTGAGAGACAGGTGTGAGAGACAGGTGTGAGGGACAGGTGGGAGGGACAGGTGTGAGAGACAGGTGTTTGAGACAGGTGTGGGGGACAGGTGGGAGGGACAGGTGTGAGAGACAGGTATGAGGGCCAGGTGTGAGAGACAGGTGTGAGAGACAGGTGGGAGGGACAGGTGTGAGAGACAGGTGTGAGGGACAGGTGTGAGAGACAGGTGTGAGGGACAGGTGTGAGAGGCAGGTGTGAGGGACAGGTGTGAGAGACAGGTGTGAGGGACAGGTGTGAGAGACAGGTGAGGTCCAGCAGCTGAGGACAACAGAGCAGGTCCAGGCTTACACCTGAGAGTTGAATGCGGATCAGAACCCCTGGTTCTGGAGTCAGGTGTTCCTTGTGGTCCTCCTAAGTCGTCTCCTGTCCTGTCCAGCCCTCTGCCATCCTTCCTGTCAGCTCACTCTCAGAGAGGATCCAATCAGATGCTTTTGGATTTGATCAGAAACCTTTTTTCCACACTGAGCAGCAAAAAAGTGGACCCTGGCCGGTACCCTAGCATACCGGTGGAGCCAGTGGTTCTGGTCTGTGGAGGACGGGAATCTAATATCGGTTTTCTGCGATAGGGATCAGAGGATTTCTGATGGATCAGCAGTACTGAAGCTCATGACAGGAAGGGGCGGGGCTTCCACCTGTGTGGTCCTGTTGGGTTTTCTCGTTCTGGTGAGCTGAACTCTGTGACTGCAGAGGGTGTGGCTCACGTTAGCTCGGGTCTCAAACGGGTTACTATGGTGACCATTGTATAAATATTTCTGTTCACGATGAATCATTTGGTTTGAAACATTTTCTTTACGGCCGTTTGTCGGTTTTTCGCTGCAGTTTGTTTTTCTCGGGTTTTCCTTCTGGTTCAACATCGACCCGCAGCGGAACCAGTGAAAGCAGAACCGGATTCGCTAGAACTCGGTTAGAAACGCATCTGCGCGGGGGGGGGGGTCTCACCTGTAAAAGGTTTTTTCCGGTAATCCAGGCGTCTCTGCGGCGTGGCCACTCCGTAAACAATCCTTGGTTGCCATGGAGACCAACGGCCCTACCAGCGGCTCTGTCACGCAGTCACGTGTTAGCCATGTTCGAACAGAACACATCCGAACTTTTCCCAAAGAACCGGGCCGCTGTTCTGTCCGTCTGGTTCCGTGTCCTCGGATCAATGTGGATCTGCACCGCTGGGTTCTAAGCCTTTATGTTCTGTGACATGTCGGGTTCAGTGAAGATAATCCAGAACCAGAACCATCCACCCGTGGAGAACAGAAACCAGCAGCGTTATGGGGGAACATCATTGAACCTGAACTAAGGGGGCAGCAGAGAGGCGGGTCAGAACCGGACCGGAGGGTTTGAACGTGCAGACAACACAAGGAAAGACCTGGAAAACCGCTGATAGGAGGAGCAGACCCCAGGATGACGTCATGACAGAAGAAATGACATCAACCAGGCGTCCGCCACAGGAAAGGCCTTATACTACGGGGGGGGGTTTGGCCTTGACCTCACACCCAGAAGTTCGCTGATGTCATGAAAGGAGTCCAGAACCAGAACACAAGAACTTTATTCCGTTATATTTCCAGCATGTTGACATAAAACACTTTGATAAAACCTTCACAACAATCACAGGAGGTCACATGCCCTTCATCAAAATGTCTGTGCGCCGTCATTGGTCCAAAACATAAAGCCCGCCCACCTCAGTGTACATGGCTAGAGCAGAGGCGGGGCTTCCATCTCCATGACAACAGCAGATGAGTAAGGCAGCAGACGGAGGATTTAAGGCCCATGGCGGCGAGCGACCAACAGCGTTGATGCTCAGAGTCGGTTACCTGAGAGCTGTACAGGATGATCACATGGCTGCGCTCTGATTGGTCGATTCTTCCACAGACACAGGAAACAAGAATAATCATGAGAATCTGTGTGTACATTTAAATAAAGACGCAATTCGTCGACAAAGAAAGTGTAAACAGGAAATCAAACAAAACAAGTCTGTGCTGGTTCCAGGTCGTCTGTCAAACCGATCCCCACATGAGGTTCCTGGTTGGTACTACTGAGGGGGAGGAGCTACGGTAACCAATGTGGTCATGGCACTAAAGGAAAGAAGATGTTTGGCTGATAAGATTCTGCCCTCCCATTGGCCGGCTTGTCTAACTTCAAAGGTTCACCGCAAGACTAACGTTTTGGGTTTTCCAGCCGACAGGCGGC
>CM074504.1:26963089-27000567 GCA_037389245.1 Oryzias sinensis
TGTATAAATATATTTAAATCTAAAAATATATACAGTTTATAAAAGCTACTTAAACCCCACTAAAATCAATGGAAATCATTGTCATGTGGGCGTCGTCGACCTCACCAAGATGGCGTCGCGCTCTGCCACCGTCGGCCAGGCTTCGAAAGCGGGCGTGTCTCCTCTAGTGACGTAACTCATTGCTCGACACCTACTGCCGGATCACGGAATGGCGGGAGTGTTTTTCACAAACGGAAATACGTCACAGTTGTGCTGAATCAGCTGAGTCCAGACGGAAGCTACACAGAAGCGCTAATGCGCAGGCGCAGCAGAGGAGCCTGTCTACTTTTTTGTTTATTTTCCATTTTTAGTTCTGGATTTTCCCTAAATAGTTTGGCTTCAACGCACGCTGACGTCACCATCTTAGGTTCGAGAGGGCACGAGACCTACGGCGTGAGAAACCCGGATAGGCCGACGAACGAAGCAGCTCCAGTAAGTGAGGAAGAGGCTGTGTTGTGACGTCACGGTGGAGCACCGTCTCTCTATAAACTCGATGATATATTTCGTTGAGAGCGCGCCGCTAGTCACGTGACGGCTGCACGTCAGCTGTCATCGAGCTCCTCATGGATGTCTCCTCTCAGCTGGAGGATCGACATCAAAGATCCTGTCGTTCACCGGAAGTTCCTCCTGGCTGACACACCTGGTCCAGGTGGTCCAGGTCTCTGTGGCGCTCCGGGTCTGTTCAGAACAGGACCATGTCTGTAGTCTGTAAAAACATGACAAAGCCAGGTGTGACGTCATCCACAGAAGATGCTCCTCCTTCAGCTCTAGTGAAATCAGGCCGAATCCCTCACTGTTGCTTCCTGATACGGGCGCCGCCATGATGAAACCGGTCAAAAGTGATTGGTCCAAATCGCTGCAAGTCATCGTATCTATGGCAACTACTGTCGCCGTTGCCATAGATACGATGACACACAGCAACTCGGACCAATCCCTGTCTACCGGTCTCAACATGGCGGCGCCCGTATCAGGTAACAACGGTACTTCCTATTTGGGAACACGAGAAGGGAGGGGTTGAGCTGTCCATCACTTGCAGTCATGCTCAAATCCATTCTCGTTCCTACATTTCCCATGATACAACTGTGTCAGTATTTAAAAAAGCGTTTTTTTTGTTGCAGAGATGAAAAGTGGGCGAGCACTTGCTGTGCTGGTGGGAGGAGTCTTTTTCCTAGCTGTGATGTCACTATACCGCATGCTTGACTTAATGCAGGGGGCGGAGCCTCAGCTCAGCAGGGACTGGTCCGGAGAACGGTTTGACCAAGTAGTTTACATTTTTGAATCCTTTGGCACTAAAGCGCCGTGACAAAGTCTGATTGTTTTACATTCTGATGTTTATGTTTTCTCCTTCAAAACAACAACAGGCTTGTTTACAAACACCTGAATGACATGTGACATGACACACGCCACTGGGCTGTATGATCCAATCACGTCTCTCTGCAGGACTTGTCCCGCCTCCGGAACAAGATTGATGGGCTGGAGCAGCTTCTCATTAGCAACAACCGAATGGTTGCCACGCTGAGAGACTCTCTGCGCATCCACAAACAAGGCGGGGTCAATAAGAGCATAGGCTCCTCCCATGTCCGAAAAGAGTCGTTGCCTGGCTGCCAATTGGCTGAGCAGAAGGAGCGCTCTGCCGGCGTGCAGGTTAGCTTACCATGCTATCCATGCTACCAGCTGCTGTCTGTCATCACAGACATGTGGGTCTGTTTCAGCTGCTGGACGTCTACGACCTCCTGCCCTTTGATAACCCTGACGGGGGCGCATGGAAGCAAGGCTTCCAGATCACCTACCAAGGAAACGAGTGGGCGGAGCAGCCGCTAGAACTCTTCCTGGTTCCGCACTCGCACAACGACCCAGGTGAGGGGGAGGAGCTCTCAGGTGTTTATTGGGTAAGGCGGGGAGGCTGAACCAATGGGCTGATGGTTTCAGGCTGGCTGAAGACCTTTGATGGGTACTACCAAGACCAGACCCGACACATCCTCAACAACATGCTGCTGAAGCTGGGCGAGGACAGCAGGTACGACACTTCCTGTGCCTCCGGATGCCCACTTCCTGTCGGCTGACAGCTGAAACCGTGATGTCTGACCTGCAGGAGGAAGATGATCTGGGCCGAAATCAGCTACTTCTCTAAATGGTGGAATGAAATCGATGAGCAGAAGAGGATGATGGTCAAACGGTAACCTTCAGCTTCTCTGTGACTCTGACCTGATCCATCCATTTACAATCGTTTGGCTGCTGGTCTCACTGGCGCTGGAAGGAAACCCATCGACTGTGTCACCTTCATCATTCACTGATCCACCGGAATGAATGAATGAATCTGTATTTGCTCAATGCTGAAGGTCAACAATGCCAGGAAATGTTTGACTTACTGCAAATATTCTAGAGGTTCTTGTACCATGCTTTGCAAAAAATAGAGAGATGTAACAAAAGAGAATAGAATAAGGAGCAGGCAGGGCTAGAGAACAAGGTGCAAACCCAAAGGTAGAGTTTGGGGCGTGTTATTCGTTATTGCACCTTTCCAGTTGATCCTTGAAGGCTCCAGCAGTTCAGTAGTCTTCAGCTTGGGGGTCTCTCAGTGTTTTTGCACGTGAGCAGGTTCCTGCCAGACGATAGCAGACGGAAAATTCCTTTAGCTTCAACTCCTTCCCTGCATTTCCTCTGGGCAGTTCTGATGGTTCGGAGGTCACATTTGGCTGCTTTTTAAGTTTCAGGGTCATCTGATTTGAAGGCAGTGGTGGGGGCCTTGAGGTTCAAATACAACACTGGTCCAGTCGATGGTTTCTGGTTGGGGTAAATGCAGATTTGGGTTAAGGTTGCAGGTTTAGAAAGTAGCTGTCAGTAAGGCACTTCCTGGTGGTAGCCTACAACGGTCCTGCTTGCATTTGTGTTCTTACCCAAACAAGTACCTGCCCTTGTTTCTAAGCAGTCTTAGGCGATCTTCAACACCACTGCTCCATTAGTATATCTGTTTGGAACTAGTTTGAGCCTTCTGCTGGTATAGCACTCACAGGCTGGGTATAGTACCACGGGCTGGTATAGTACCACAGGCTGGGTATAGTACAGGCTGGTATAGTATCACAGGCTGGTATAGTACCACAGGCTGGTATAGTACCACAGGCTGGTATAGTATCACAGGCTGGTAGCAGTAGTACCACAGGCTGGTAGTACCACAGGCTGGTATAGTACTCACAGGCTGGTATAGGTACTACAGGCTGGTATAGTACCACAGGCTGGTATAGTACACAGGCTGGTATAGTATCACAGGCTGGTATAGTACCACAGGCTGGTATAGTATCACAGGCTGGTATAGTATCACAGGCTGGTATAATACCACAGGCTGGTAGCAGTAGTATCACAGCCTGGTATAGTATCACAGGCTGGTAGCAGTAGTACCACAAGCTGGTGAATATCCAATAGTGTTGCATATTCTAATATCTGGAAGTTGGTATGAGGGGTAGGTGCTCAACCCCCCCCCCCCCCCCCCCACACACACACACACAAACACACACCCTCCTTTGCATTGCCAGGAGGACACAAAGGCAGATGAAAACCAGCTGATGTGTGATCCCAGACCGTCCAGGGTCTTCATGTGAGACCTCTTCCTGGTTGGACAGCCACCATGTCTCACTACATTGGTGTCTTTGTCCTCGGAAGTCCAAAACCTCCTCAGCTGATTCGGTTCATGTGGAGCTGCAACCCACACCCCCATGAAGATCCCAGCCTCTGTGCAGGAAGCTCATGTCCAACACATGTCCCTGTCATCTTAACTACTGAGTCACGGCAGGGGGTTCCACCTCAGACCAGAACAGGGAGCAGGAGAGTCGGGTTCTGGAGCCTTTCCAGTCTCTCCTCTGAGTTTTTAACGTTTTTTCCCAATCAGTTGTTTTTCATAGTGACCGATCATCTTCGTTGATTTTCTTCTGAGACCTGTGGCCCATTTGGAGTTGAACCAACGCCTCTTTTACAGCTTGAATAATAATCATTTGTTCTCCTTTGAAGTGTCTTTTTCCGTCTGTGATTGGTCAGGCTGGTGGAGGCGGGCCAGTTGGAGATGGTGACAGGCGGGTGGGTGATGGCGGATGAAGCAAACTCTCATTACTTTGCCCTGCTGGATCAGCTGATGGAGGGTCATCAGTGGCTACAGAGGCACCTGGGTACTGACCCGCTCTCCTTCTGGGCGGCTTCTGTGGCACGCCCCCCAACACTGACACGCACTTTTTCTTTTCAGGATTGAAGCCCAGCAGTGGTTGGGCCATAGACCCATTTGGCCACTCCCCCTCTATGACCTACTTATTGAAGGGGGCGGGTCTACGTAACATGGTCATCCAAAGGATCCATTATGCTGTCAAGAAACATTTTGCCCAAAAGAAAACATTGGAGTTTCTATGGCGACAGAGTTGGGGTAAGAAAACGTGACGTCATGATTATCTCAAGTTATCAAACATCATTGACCCTGCTGTCCACCTGACTCCACCTGCCCGTTTCAGACTCCTCCCACAGCAGTGACATCACGTGCCACATGATGCCTTTCTACAGCTACGATGTGCCGCACACATGCGGCCCGAACCCGGCCGTCTGCTGCCAGTTTGACTTCTACCGTCTGCCGGGGGGGCGCACTTCCTGCCCCTGGAGGATCCCCCCACAGCCAATCACAGAGAAGAACGTGAAGGAAAGGTGAGTAGCTCCTCCCAGAGGAGGACCTTTCTGTTGCTGGTTCTGATCCGACTTAATCTCCTCTAGAGCTCACGTGCTGCTGGATCAGTACCGACAGAAGTCCCGCCTGTTCCGCACCCCGGTTCTTCTGGTTCCTCTGGGAGATGACTTCCGGTACGTGGAGTCCAGCGAGTGGGATGCTCAGTTTAACAACTACCAGAAGCTCTTTGACTATTTTGACCAGCACCCAGAACTCCACATTAAGGTGAGGGGCCGCTTTCGGTTTTTCACCAACCAACCTGAACACTGACCATGTTTCTCAGCGCTCCATTTTTTGAGCCATTACCTGTCTCTACAGGTGAACTTTGTTCTTTATTCCCTGTACTGGGGTTGACCCAGCACGGTAACATGAAAAGTGTATAAAAATGCTGAATATTCTGTGTTATACTGAAGTAACGTGATTGATGAAACAAGAAACGTCTACAATGAACTGTAATCAGACTATGGACTGTAATTGGACTAGGAACTGTAATCAGACTATGGACTATATAGACTGTAATCAGACTACAGACTGTAATCGGACTAGGAACTGTAATCGGTCTTTGGACTATATGGACTGTAATCATACTATGGACTGTAATTGGACTATAGACTGTAATCAGACTTTGGACTGTAATCGGACTAGGAACTGTAATCAAACTATGGACTATATGGACTGTAATCAGACTATGGACTGTAATCAGACTATAGACTGTAATCAGATTATGAACTGTAAGTGGACTAGGAACTGTAATCAGACTATGGACTGTAATCAGACTATGGACTGTAATCAGACTATGGACTGTAATCAGACTATGGACTGTAATCAGACTATGGACTGTAATCAGACTATGGACTGTAATCAGACTATGGACTGTAATCAGACTATGGACTGTAATCAGACTATGGACTGTAATCAGACTATGGACTGTAATCAGACTATGGACTGTAATCAGACTATGGACTGTAATCAGACTATGGACTGTAATCAGACTATGGACTGTAATCAGACTATGGACTGTAATCAGACTATGGACTGTAATCAGACTATAGACTGTAATCAGACTATAGACTGTAATTAGACTATGGACTGTAATTGGACTAGGAACTGTAATCGAACTCTGGACTGTATGGACTGTAAACAGACTAGGAACTGTAATCAGACTTTGGACTGTAATCGGACTATGGACTATATGGACTGTAATCAGATTATGAACTGTAATTGGACTAGGAACTGTAATCAGACTATAGACTGTTATCAGACTATGGACTGTTATCAGACTATAGACTGTAATCAGATTATGAACTGTAATTGGACTAGGAACTGTAATCAGACTATAGACTGTAATCAGACTATAGACTGTAATCAGACTATGGACTGTAATCAGACTATGGACTGTAATCAGACTATAGACTGTAATCAGATTATGAACTGTAATTGGACTAGGAACTGTAATCAGACTATAGACTGTAATCAGACTATGGACTGTAATCAGACTATGGACTGTAATCAGACTATGGACTGCATCAGACTATGGACTGTATTCAGATTTTCGACTGTAATCAGGTTATGCTTCACTTAGATTGTGGTTACATGTGTTTCAGGCGCGCTTCGGCACGCTGTCCGATTACTTCTCCGCCCTTCATCGACGCCTCAGTGCCACGGAAACCAGCCTACCGACGCTTAGCGGGGACTTTTTCACCTACGCTGACAGAGACGACCACTATTGGAGTGGCTACTACACATCACGACCTTTCTACAAGCGGCTGGACAGAGCTCTGGAGTCCACACTCAGGTGAACAGGTGTGGTCAGTGTGCTTCCTGCTTTTCCTGCCTTCTTCTTATGCTGGTCATTTTGTTCTGCAGAGCCACAGAAATCCTTTTCAGCCTCACACTGGCTGAAATGCGTCGTTTCCATGGCGACCTTGTTGTAGGGTTTCCGGCACGGGAACACTTCCAGCGCTTGGTGGAAGGGAGGCGGAACCTGGGACTGTTCCAGCATCATGACGGCATCACCGGCACTGGCCGAGATCCGGTGGTGGTGGACTACGGCACGAGGTGGGTGGTCAGCAGGAAGTGATGTCCTTCCTAAGGTGGTTGTGTGAGCCAAGAGGTGGAGCAGTAACCAAAGCTTGTCTCCAGAAGAAGGTGGAAGCTTTGATGGCGAAATCGGAGAAGGTAAAAAAGAGACAGCAGGGGAGACTGGGACCTCCCCAGGAAATTTCTGGTTGATGTCTTCTCCTCTGCTTCCTGCAGAAGCAAACCCAAACTGAGGAGATGTCAGGTTCAGATGTTTGTTTAAAGTGACAGGCGCTGAGATCTCAGAACTTTATTTCTGTTAGAACCGAAACAGTGCAGTTCCTGAAAGGGGGGGGGGGCATTCAAAGAGTTTCTCACTTGGAGGAGTTGGAGGAAGCCCCGCCCCTCTTAACTTGAATCCGTCACCGAAGCTGAAGGCTGCAGTCCCAAACATCCGATGATGCAGATCATCAGACTGCTGACGGCGTTTGTGGGTTGGGCTTTTGCCGTCACCGTTTTCCTCACCTGAAGCTTTTCCACCTGTTGAGTCTGAGTCTCAGATCAGCTGTGACCATGGTGGACACCTGAGCAGACATGAACATATGATCACAGATGTCAGCTTTAGCTTTAGCCTCTTTCATCTTTTCTTCCATGCTTTCTGCTGAAGGATGGCGTCGTCATGGCAACAGGAACAGGTACCATCTCCTGTAGTGTGAGCGTTTAGCATTAGCCTGCCTTTGCATCTGTCCTCTAACGTTACATCTAACCCTAGTGTCCATCACTCACATGTTAGCGTGTTGTTAGCGTGGTGTCGTGGTTTGCTTGCATTGCGTCAGCCTCACTCATACGCGTGTCACACGCTGTCCATCTGAATGCCTGCCTGTTCCGCAGGTTGTTCCACGCTATCCTCCACCTGCGCCAGGTGCAGCAGAGCTCCGCCCACTGGCTCCTCCTCCTTGACAAGAACCAGTACCACCATGACCAGTCGAAACCTTTCCTGCAAACGGTGACGCCCACGTCTGTTCGACGACACCGGACTGAGCGGTGACGTGTCAGCTTCTGACCCAAGCTGTCATCCTTTTGCAGGATGACGTGATCTCAGCACAGGATGCTCTGCCCCAGAAGACGCCACTCGTGCTCAGTGATGAGCCCAGGTAAGGGGCGTGGCTTAACCGATAAATGATAATACATTTTGTTTATATAGCGCCTTTCGGGACACTCAAGGTCGCCTCACAGTACAAAAAAATATGTAAAAACATAAAAATACAGCAACAAAACTCCACAAAACACAAAATAAGTTCCCAGCTAAAACAGCAGTTTAAATATTAAGTGCTGAATGCTTAATGAAAAAGGTGAGTTTTGAGGTGTTGGCAAACTGAGAGAGTGAGTCCATAGTCTGTAGATCAGAGGGGAGGGAGTTCCAGAGTTTTGGGGCGGAGCTGCTGAATGCTCTGCCCCCCATGGTAATGAGACGAAGGGAGGAGGAGGATCTGAGGGAGCAAGTGGGAGGAGCAACAGTCAGGAGCTCTGGCAGATATGGAGGGGTGAGGGTGTGGAGGGCTTTAAAGGTTAAGATGAGGATAGTGTAAGTGATCCGGTGAGGTGCTGGTAACCAATGAAGCTGCTGTAAGACGGGTGTAATGTGGTGGTGGTGGGGGGGGTATTATTCCAGCAGCTGAATTTTGAACCAGTTGAAGCTTACAGGGGATTTTGAGGAAGTCTAGAAAGAAGAGAGTTACAGTAATACGGGAGGTAAAGAGACTGTGGACTAGAACTGCTGTGGAGTGAGAGAGGGACGGAGACGACGAGAGCTCAGTGAACGAGAGATCTCAGTGAACGAGAGATCTCAGTGAATGGGAGATCTCAGTGAATGGGAGATCTCAGTGAATGGGTCACTGTGAGTCGCTCACAGTTATCGATCGTGGTTTCAGGGTGTTGATCGTCTACAACCCGACAGAGCAGCGCCGCTCCTCTGTCATCAGCGTCGTGGTCAGCTCTCCGGACGCTCGTGTTGTCGACTCAGAGACGGCTCAGCCAATGCCTGTCCAGATATCTGCAGTGTGGGTGGAGCCACAGCAGGTGTCCTCTCAGGCCTTCCAGGTGAAGCGCTGATCAACAACGGCTCGCCTGATCCCAGCAGCTCCATTTGACTCCGTCTTTTTCCCAGCTCTCCTTCGTTGCTGAACTTCCACCTCTGTCGCTAACCGTGTATCATGTGACCAAAGCACCAGCGGGCTCCACCCCCCGCTCCACTTATGTCATCCATCGCCACGGCAACCGCCCAAGCATAGCCTCCCAGCACTTCCAGCTGTCCAGCCTGGAAGCAGCTGAAGCTCAGACCCATCTGTCGCTTAGCAACAAGCACCTTCAGATATGGAGCTCTCCGGAAACAGGCCTGCTGCAGGTTCGACCTTTCAAAATAAAAGTCTGATCTGCTCTGCAGATTCTTTAAAGCGTTTCCACCGATTCGTAGGGTTTCATGTTTGGTGGTGTTTCTTTATTTGGGGCGGTTGTTGAGGTTTATCTTTGTTCTGCTGGTTCTGCTTTTGTTCTCAACCGCAGAAGCTCCGCCTCTCTTCCGGTTTGGTCCGCCGGGTCCAGGTGAAATTCCTGTGGTATGGAACCACAACAAACAGGGACAAGAGTGGTGCGTACCTGTTCCTGCCTGGGCAGGGGGGGGCACAGGTGAGATCTGCACATCTGACCGTGATGCATCCTCTGTTCTCCTGACCTTCATCCTTCCCCCATGCAGCCCTACTCCTCTGAACCCCCCCTGGTCCGGGTCTCCAGGGGTCCCATCTTCTCTGACATCACTTCCTGTTTTCAGCATGTCACACACACAGTCCGCCTCTTCCACCTGGAAGGTAAGAGCCGTCCTCTTTACAGGTCAGGCTTTGCCCTCCGCAGTGTCTGTCAGGTTCAGCCTGAACTTATACAAACTGTACAGGAAGCTGCCTTAGAGGTCAAAGGTCATGTGTACCTATTTAGAAATATTCACCCTTCTCATTTATTTTTACTGAGTGCTGATCTTGGATGGCATAATAAGATCCTCGAGTCTCCCCCAGGGCATTCTGGGAAATCCATTGAAATTTCCAACATGGTGGATATCAGAGCTGAAACCAACCGGGAGCTCGTCATGCGACTTGAAAGCGATGTCGCCAGCGGCAACCGCTTCTACACCGACCTCAACGGCTTCCAGGTTATTAGCAGCGTTTCTTTAAGCAGACCTGTGATGTCACTGCCGAGCTGTGTGCTCATTGGTCCCCTACTGACGGGTGCAGATGCAGCAGCGCCGGACTCTGAAGAAGCTCCCCCTGCAGGCCAACTTCTACCCGATGAGCTCCTCCTCCTTCCTGCAGGACTCACTCAGTCGTCTGACGCTGCTGTCGGCGCAGAGCCAGGCCGCGGCGTCGCTGCAGTCAGGTGAGTCACACACCGACGGCTGCCGCCACCTCCTCACTCGGTAGAGGACCTGACAGTGACCCCTCCCCTTCACAGGTGAGCTAGAGGTGGTACTGGACCGCCGCCTGCAGCAGGACGACAACCGCGGCCTGGGCCAGGGAGTGACCGATAACAAGTTGACGGGAAGTCTGTATCACCTGTTGCTGGAGGACCGGAGGGCAGTTCAGGTAAGGGCGGGGTACCTGACACGACATCTGTGTGTCTGCAGCTCGGCTTTCCCGCTTTGTTTGACCAAAGTTTCTCTTTTGCCTGGTTCCATTTCTTCCAACAGGAAGTGGGAGGAGCTACTATTGATCACCTCTCTCTGCTCGCCCACCTGGAGTCGCTCGCCCTCTGCCACCCGCCGATAATCATGTTTGCCCAGAGCGACATGCAGCTTCCAAAGCTCCGCCCCTTCCTGCCTCTGCACTCGTCACTGCCGTGTGATGTTCACCTGCTGAACCTGCGGACCCTGGAGGCTGAAGAGGTAAGAACCACACCTGAAGTGCAGTTTTCCCCGCCGCTCCGTCACCACCATAAATCCCTGGTTCTTGTTCTTCTGAGTGTAGACGGCGTGGAATCGCAGCCTTGCGTCCCGTTTTCACAGCTACGCTTGTTTTTCAGCAGACTCCTGGCCACCTAAGAGTGTGTGCCTCGTGGCGATGAGGCACGAGTGCTAACCGCTACACCACGTGCGTTTTAGCGACATTTTAGCCGGCTTATTGAACTGGCTAACGGAAACAGGCCTGCTGGAAGGTAACAGCATTGACGGGGTTCCGGCTGGTTCTGGTCGCGGTCCAGGTCACCAGAATGTCTGGGACGTTCTCACTGGGGTGACTCAGTGGGTGTGGTCTGTTGGAATCAGGTGCTGTTTCTGGCACTGTTAGCCACGCCTCCTCTGTCTCTTTAACGCTGGCGTTCTTTACCAGCCGTCTGTCTCTCGACAGGAAACCGGAGCTCCTTCACAGGAAGTGGCTCTGCTCCTTCATAGGAAAGGCTTTGAATGTAGCTCCGCCCCTGAGCCACCGCCACAGTGCACATGGAGTGCGCACGAGGAGGTGCGTGGAGCACAAAGACGGTTTTGGTTGTGAGGTGTTCAGATTGGATGATGGTCTTTTGGTCCCGCCCCCCGCAGGTGAACCTGGACGACCTCTTCTCTCCTCTTCAGTTCCGCTCCGTCCGCCGCTCCGGCCTCACGCTGCTGCGTGACCACGACGAGCCCACGTCTGCCCGGCAGCAGCAGCCGCCGCGGCTCGCCAAGCTGGGGCCGATGGAGATCGCGGCGTTCCGCGCGGTTCTCGACTAAACCCTGAACCGGTCTGTGCGTAGCCACTGCAGCCAATGAGGAGAGGCCTGGAGGCGCCGCCGTCCAATCAGAGAACACTGAACGACCATGACCTGCTGAAGCACAGAAGGAAACAGAAAAATAAAAGCCATAAATATTTATTTAGAGGAAACACTGAAGCCGTGTGAATGTAGAGGGTTTCCATGGCAACAGTCTTTAACTGCTGTGGATCATCTTCAACCTGGGGTGAAGTTTTTGTGGGATGTTTTTCAAATCTTGTTTCTGAAGGGAATTCTGGGAAAACTTGCTACTGTTTTTTTAATGTAGATTATTTTCTTACAGTTCACAGAATCGGAATCAACAGGGAATATTTCTCTGTCTGTGAAGATTTTTAATAAAGTTTGTGTTTTAATACAATCTTTTCTCGTCGACAGAATTTGTACAAAAACACAGAAATACTTCAGAAAGAAATGTGTAAAAAGCCAAACATGTTTGTTTTAAAAAGGTTTTATTAAAACTGTCTTTAAATCTTTTCTGCAGATCGACACGCTGGTCCAACAAAAACACCATTTCTGTTGTAACGTCACAGAATGACACAGTCACATTTGACACTACAGCGGGGGGGGGGGGCAGACTCATTCTCACTGGGGGCCACATCAGCACAGTGTCTGTCCTCTAAGGGCCAGATGTAACTTATACATGTAACTAAATGTAATGACAAATGAATGTAACTACTCCTTAATGTTAAATAAGTCATTTATTTATTCTAACTGTTTAAAGTCACAATTCTAGCTGCATAGAAACATCTGTTTGTTACTTTAGCATAAACCCTTTTACATTTGATTCTGTCAGGTTAGGTTATATGGAAAGTGTTTAAGTCCTAATGTATAGCTGAATACATTCACACCAATTTAAATTTTAAGAAATGTAAACCTTTTATGCTCCCGTGGGCCACGTATTCATCGTACTTATATCTGCAACAGTCTTTAGTTGGACTAGACGGAAAAGAAAAGAAGGGAAGAAGAGAGAGGGATGCCGGGGGGTAGGAGGGGGATTAAAGAAGAGGGGGGGGTAGAACCGGGAAGCAGCATAAAGCAACAAGTTGCTGGATGTTTACGATCATTACTGTCAGGTTCAAAGTAGTGTGAATCCAAAGGGGGCGGGGAGCCCCCCCCCACCACGCCGTCTTTCAGTACAACCTGTGCTCCCATCATCTGTGTTTGAGGAACCTCTGCAGTCATCAGTGAACACAGACAGGAAGTAGTACAAGACGTTGTTTTATTGTGTAAACAACAATTAAATTAAGTAAAAGAATACACAATGACACAAAAATACAAACTTAAACAAAATGAGGTTAAAATAAAATAAATCTAAAGCTGTGAATCATTACACACTTTACATACAAAGGTCTACATCAGTTTTTGTCGACTCTGGTCCGATTCGTACCGGTTCTGGTACTCCAGGACTGTTCGTGGCGTCCATCGGGCCCACGCCGCCGCCCTATCTGGGACATTTCTGAAGTCCCCCCCCCCCCTGACAATAGGACCACAGTCCAGTTCTCTGATACAGTCTATGCTGACCATGTGACGCCCAGAGAAAACTCCCAAGATGCACCACAGGCCCATCACAATGACCGTGAAACCACAGCTGCTGAACTTTGATCTTAGCTTAAACAAGAGAAAACCAGAACCTGAACAGTTTCTGTAACTTCATCGCTTTGGGTCACAGTCCAAAGTTCTTCTGGTTCTCCTCCTTTCTGTTTCTCCTGGTGGGCGGGGCTTCTGCAGCGTCTGGTTCCATTGGCCAGAGGACTTTGAGTGACCCACACGCCCTGCTACGGTTCCTCCGGTCCAGCAGGCGGCGCTGCAGCGGCGGACGAGCATAAGCAGGAAGCGGTGCCGCGCGCGTGACGCTCGGTTCTCCGGCGCTGAGATAGCTGCAGTGACTTCATGACTGCGCAGGTGAGTGGAGGGTTTGACCCCCGCTGCTCTGCGCCGCCGCGTGCGTCTTCAGCACGAGCTTGCATGCTGACGTCAGGCTGGTTAGACCTACAGCCTTTGTGTGTGTGTGTCTGCGCATGTGTGGTTTCTGCACGTGTTTGTGCTCGTCTGCTTTGTGTCTATGGATGTGAACTCCAGTGGATCACATGGTCTGGCCTGTGGGCGTCACGTGGTCAGTGTAGACTGTATCTGAGAACTGGACTGTGGCCCTATTGTTGGGGGGGGGATTGATGTAGACCTTTACCGCCCCCGCTTACACAGTTGCCCACCTGTAACCTTTACGCTGCGCTTCACCCCTGTTTGGTGTAAAGCGAGTTCAGAAAGGAAACACACAAGTCTGGATCCTGACAAGGTGACTATTGGAAAGAAACAAAACCCGCAAAAAGACGACAAAGGTCCAAACCCAAACTAAAACCCAGAACCAGCAGGAGGCTGAGGACCAAGAGAGACGAGCCACCCAGCACCTCCAACTCTGACCCTCCTGCTCCTCGGCCTCCCGCTTTGCTCCTCGGCCAGCAGGTACCAATCAGGAACATTGGCCCCTCCTTCCAGGTGAGCAGAAGGACGTGGTGTGGAAAAAGGTGCATGCCAGCAGCAAGATGAACACAGCCAATAGGCAAACAGATGATGACATCAGTGAGGATGAGGAGGAGGAAAAGCCCGTAAAACATCGTCACGCGTGTTTCTAGACCCGAATGTTTTCCCGTCACGATCCACGCTGGAGTCCACGCAGCCTCGTGTGGCACTGAGCTCATACAGGTGTTTGTGTGCAGGTGAGCGTGATCTACTTTGGTCAGAGTGCCGAGCTGACTGGGCTGAAGGGGGAGGAGCTTGTTTCTGTTCCAACGCCCATCAGCAGCAGGGAACTGTGGGAGCTGCTGCAGCAGAGACACCCCCGGTACGAAACCCAGGAACCAGCAGAACATGCCGGCGGCTGATCGGATTCTGACCTGCGTGCGTGTGCGTGTGCAGGCTAGCGGTGCTGCGTGGTCACGTGGTCCTGGCGGTGGCTCAACAGTACATTCCCATTGCGGAGCAGCTGGTGGTTCTGAGGGACGGAGACGAGGTGGCCGTGGTTCCTCCGCTCAGCGGCGGGTAGGCAGGTATGTGCTTCAGTCAGTCGCTGCTCTCCATTCCAGCAGAGGAGGGGGGTTCTCAGACGTTCTACCGGGTCGTTGCAGGAATGTCCCAGCAGGAGGACGCGGTCAGGCTGAGCCGGGATCCTCTGTCCGTGCAGGAGGTGGTGGATGCAGTGAGCAGCTCCTCCTGTGGAGCCGTTTCCGTCTTCGTCGGTACGGATGGATGGGACTTTTAGCCGTGTTGGGCAGCGACTCCCTGGACGGGGGGGGGCGGGCATGTTTGTGTTCCACTTCTATTTTGAGCGCTAAAGCGGGGAACAGCGGTGCGGGCCGTTGCAGCGTGTTGGTGGGTCCGGTTCGGTTCCTCAGAACTCAGGAGTTCACATCATCTGTGCAGGAACGACCCGGGAGGACGAGGTGGAGGGCAGGAGGGTGGTGGGACTGCACTACGAGGCGTACGAGTCCATGGTCCAATCAGAGTTCACCAAGCTCTGCGCTGAGCTGCGGGGGTGCTGGCCCAGCGTGAAGCACATCTGCGTCCACCACCGGCTGGGGTGAGCGCTCCGCCACTCCTCTGACCGCCAAACGCCAGACTTACCTGAGAGGTTCCTCTTTAGGTGGGTGAAGGTGGGCGAGGCCAGCGTCGCCATGGCAGTTTCATCTCCGCACCGCCACGACGGCCAGCAGGCCATCCAGCACTGCATCAGCCAGCTGAAGGCCCGGATGCCCATATGGAAGAAGGTAGGAGCTGGCGGCGGCGGGACGGCGGCGGCGGCAGCACGGCCGAGCCCTCACCCTCTACCTGTGCTCTACAGGAGGTCTACAACACCCAGGAGGAGAGCTGGAAGGAGAACCTGGAGTGTCCGTGGTCCAGCACCGCCCAGCTGCTGACGGATGGATGCGACAAAGAAAACTGAAGCTTGTGATCCAACAGAAGGGGGCGCCAGTGAGCTGCTACCCGCAGAGCAACTGACTTCATTTAATCAGTTGTTTCTGTTTTTCTTCCTGAAATAATCTGTTGTAATTGTTGAAGCGTCACCGTGTTCTCAGTCTGCAGGAAGTCCTGCTTCCTGAAGGAACTCAGAATGACCATGACGACTGCGGTCTCTGGTTCCTGATCCAGTTCAGTTTCGGTTGCTCAACCCCAGCAGGTGTTATGACAGACACTGACAGGTGTGGCTGTTTACCACGAAGTCTGACGCACCTGAGCAAAGCAACCAGTTTCCACCGTCATCACGTGACTCAACACAGCTGCACCTTCAGCAGCGGAACTTCCCTGTTCTGAGCAACAATCGGCTCATCCACATGATCAGAACTGGATCCACAGTAAATAAAGGGGATTTTCAGCTTTGTTTTTGTTTGTTTTTTTGAGGCCAAACTTTATTCACTTTTATCATATTTGAAAATTTGGGAATTTTCAGCTTTGAACTGTAGAGGAAGTCACAGGGAAGAACTTTCAGAGCAGATGAGTTAAGCAGTTTGAGGTGGATGCACATCAGGATTATCTGGGTTCTGAAGAAGCAGAATGAAGACCAGGAGGCTGAATCCATGCAGACTTACAGTTACTCAATAAAAGCATGAAGAAAACATGTAGCAGTGAAGGAAGCAGTTAGATTCCTGGGGTTCTTTGCACTAAAGCTCATCCTAAACACCGTTTTACTAACGTTTAGAGGCACTACGGCCGCCTGGTTTCAGTTTATCTTAGGTTTTTGGGAGGGGCTTTTATTTTGAATGAGTCCGGAAGTGCCAGCCAGTGATGACTTCCTGTGTGATCACCGTCTTTCCCGGTTGGTCAGCTGATCGTGGGCCGGTCTGCTGACTGTCAAACGCCCGACCTCATCGCCGCTAAACCGCGCTCCCCCAGGCCGTCTGTGGCCCCCCCCGAGTTCCCGCTGCCGGAGCTCGAGATCCGACCTACTTCCGGTACCGGCCCCGCCGGTTCTCTGGCTCTTTCGTGACGGACTCTGCAGACCCCCCCGGTGTCCTGCCCGACCACACACGGAGCCCGAGCGAGCTGTGGCGGCCGTCCGCTGCGCCATGGGCCCGCTAGAGCTGGCCATGCAGGGCCTCGCCGTGTTCGGCCTCGTGCTCTTCCTCGTGCTCTGGCTCATGCACCTGATGTCCATCATTTACGTGTGAGTGCGCGCGCGCCGCCGCTTGTAGCTGTTCGCCCGCGGGGGCCGAGCCGCTGATGCCCGCGCCTCTCTGGCTGAGTGCCCGGTCGGTGGGTAACCGCTAACCGGTGCACGTTAGCTCAACGGGAAGGGGCTAACTGACGTGAAGCTGGCTGTTGGCGTGTACGTTAGTGCGGCTTAAGCTAGCAGCGGCTTCCCGGCTAACGCAGCGGCCGCGGCGGCCTTCGTTCCGCTCCAGAGACGTTTCTGTTCATTGATATTCAGGGAAGCTCTTGGTTCCGTCTTTCTGACTGCGCGCGCAGGCGGGACTACCGGTCCCGGCTGCTCTTTCTGTGCGGGGGTGGGGGCAGCAGAGCCCCCTCCGGGTCACAGGGGTCCGCGTTGCTTCTGTTCTGATCGGAGCTAGTTCGTCCGAAGAACCGGGTTTCCACATAGACAGTGACCTGTTCTGATCCGGGTTCCTGATCTCTGTTTCAGACGCCTTCACCTTCACAAGAAGAGGTCAGAGGTCAAACAGCCGTTTGCTCAGCTGGCAGGAGTTTCTCTGCTGAAGCCTCTGAAGGGGGTCGACCCGAACCTTATCTCCAACCTGGAGACCTTCTTCACTCTGGATTACCCAAAGGTGAGAGAAACCCCGCGACAGTGGTACATGCCCCATGACAGACATGACCATCATCAGGGTCAGCACCCCCGTCAGTGGGTACCTTCCATTAGCAGGGTATTCAGGTTCATTTTAAGTGGTGTCAGACAGGTGGGAGGTCCTCCTCGGCTAACACAGGTGTGTGTGGGGGCGTGTCAGACAGGTGGGAGGTCCTCTTTGACTAACACAGGTGTGTGTGGGGGCGTGTCAGACAGGTGGGAGGTCCTCCTCGGCTAACACAGGTGTGTGTGGGGGCGTGTCAGACAGGTGGGAGGTCGTCCTCGGCTAACACAGGTGTGTGTGGGGGCGTGTCAGACAGGTGGGAGGTCCTCTTTGCCTAACACAGGTGTGTGTGGGGGCGTGTCAGACAGGTGGGAGGTCCTCCTCGGCTAACACAGGTGTGTGTGGGGGCGTGTCAAACAGGTGGGAGGTCCTCCTTGCCTAACACAGATCTGTCTGGGGGCGTGTCAGACAGGTGGGAGGTCCTCCTCGGCTAACACAGATCTGTCTGGGGGCGTGTCAGACAGGTGGGAGGTCCTCCTCGGCTAACACAGGGGTGTGTGGGGGCGTGTCCGACAGGTGGGAGGTCCTCCTTGCCCAACACAGGTGTGTGGGGGCGTGCCAGACAGGTGGGTGGTCCTCCTCGGCTAACACAGGTGTGTGTGGGGGCGTGTCAGACAGGTGGGTGGTCCTCCTTGCCCAACACAGGTGTGTGGGGGCGTGCCAGACAGGTGGGAGGCCGTCCTCGGCTGACACAGGTGTGTGTGGGGGCGTGTCAGACAGGTGGGAGGCTGTCCGCGGCTAACACAGGTGTGTGTGGGGGCGTGTCAGACAGGTGGGAGGTCGTCCTCGGCTAACACAGGTGTGTGTGGGGGCGTGTCAGACAGGTGGGAGGTCCTCCTTGCCTAACACAGGTGTGTGGGGGCGTGTCAAACAGGTGGGAGGCCGTCCTCGGCTGACACAGGTGTGTGTGGGGGCGTGTCAGACAGGTGGGAGGCTGTCCTCGGCTAACACAGGTGTGTGTGGGGGCGTGTCAGACAGGTGGGAGGTCGTCCTCGGCTAACACAGGTGTGTGTGGGGGCGTGTCACACAGGTGGGAGGGCGTCCTCAGCTAACACAGGTGTGTGTTTTGCAGTACGAGATCCTGCTGTGCGTTCAGGACCAGGATGATCCAGCTGTAGACGTCTGTAAGAAGCTGCTGGGGAAGTACCCCAACGTGGACGCGCGCCTGTTCATCGGTGAGTGTTCCTAGACATACCTTCTGTGCTGTGCTCACCTGTGGCTGATGTTCAGAGGTAACTCCTCACGGTCTACTGTCTTCAGGAGGGAAGAAGGTTGGAATCAACCCAAAGATCAACAACCTGATGCCGGGTTACGAAGGTGCCAAGTACCAGCTGGTGTGGATCTGTGACAGTGGGATCCGAGGTGAGGCCCAGTGTCCGGGCATCAATGCTTTTGTCCCACGCTTCCTGCTTAAACTGACGAGTGTTTGTGGGGGGGCAGTGAAACCTGACACCCTGACAGACCTGGCCAATCAGATGACGGAGAAAGTAGGGCTTGTCCACGGACTGCCATACGTTGCTGACCGTCAAGGCTTCGCCGCCACTCTTGAGCAGGCAAGGCGAACATTGTTTGTGTGTCCGTGTTCGGCCATCAAGCGCTTCTGCTGACAGGCCTCACCTGTGTTCACCTGTGTGCAGGTCTACTTCGGGACGTCCCACCCCCGCTCATACATCTCAGCCAATGTGACGGGGATCAAGTGTGTAACAGGAATGTCGTGCCTCATGAGGAAGGACGTGCTGGACCAGGCCGGCGGGCTGATCGCCTTCGCTCAGTACATCGCAGAGGATTACTTCATGGCCAAAGCTATCGCAGACAGGTTAGCACGTTAGCAGTGCTGCATCGGGGCTCCGCCTCCGTTCAGGTGGTCATTCAATGTTTTATTCTCAGAGGCTGGAAGTTCTCCATGGCGACACAGGTGGCGCTGCAGAACTCTGGCTCATACTCCATCGGTCAGTTCCAGTCACGTATGATCAGGTGAGTGTCTGCGTCAGTCCAGCCTCAGGTGACCTCGAGGACGGCGCTTCTTATGGTCATCTGGTGGTGGTTAGCTGTTCAGCTTTGACGGATGACGCGCAGGCGTCCATTTCTGATGGTGGTCCTGTCCAAACTGTATGTCGAGTATGAAAATGGAGTGCTCAGTGATTATGAGCCGAACCGATTATTACAGTGTCCCCCCTGTACGCGGGGGGGGGCACCCGTGAACGTGGAGAACCCCACCGCCGTGGGCGAGGAATGTCCGTCACGAGTCTTCCTCATCCAAAATCCTTCTGAGACATTTCATTTTTTAAATAAAGAACAGCGGGCTCAGTTTTAATTCAGATCAATAGACTGCAGCACAGAGGACTACAGCCTGTCCGGGCCTCAAACCGTCATCAGCTCACAACAATGTCCTCCATCATTCATTCATCTGGATGATGATTATTCTCCGCGGTTATCTTCCTCGGCGTTTCAGGAGATTTTCCGGCTGTTTATGAGTCAGCTGATCCTGCTGGGGCACAGACGTGGTTATAGCGATTCAGGAACCTCTGGATCCAGTTTTAGCAGCCGGCCAGGAAGCCGACAGGCCGGCGTCCTCTTCTTCTCCGCTCCCCCTTCAGAAATTCGTGCAGCACCTCCTTCGGATGCAAAAATCATCCAAGCGTCTTGTTTCCTGAGCTTTTGTGATGAACCGAAGGAATCTTGTGACTGAAGAAAGAATCGTACTTCAGAATTTCTAAGCACTCTTCTTATTTTTGTATTCTTGTTGGTGTCCTTGTCCCGGCTGAACCCAGTTATAGGTGGGGTTCTGGTAGAAGGTCCATGATGGCTGCGTCTCTGTTCTGCTGTCAAATCGACTGGATTTAGAGTTTTGAATCTTCTCCATCATAACCGGGGCCTGGTTGCCGTCCAGCTCAGAAGTATCGGGACATTGTTAGTAGGGTTGGGCGATGTCCCTTAAATTGGCCGTTGACGATGTATGCAGTCAAAGAAGTGGTCCGCTCCCGCACTTAACTAGCGAAGTGGACCGGCGGAGCGCGGACTTACAGCTTTGTGTTTGATGGGAAGGGGGGGGGAGGTACATGATTGGTATGTGTGGGAGATTTAAGACTGCGATCCGTCCCGCAGCTCTAGGGGTACGAGCTATCAAACTCAGAACCGGGTCTAAAAGTGTGTGTCTGAGCACAGCTCGGATCGTCAGCAGACACAGCGGTTTGAGCTTCAAAGCAGAAATGTGGCTCAGTCCTTAGAAAACATTCAAACAATCACGTGGATTTGTGTTTCCAGTCGTGTCCCGACTAAATAAAGGCTGATGTTATTCACAGCATGCAGCGCCACCCAAAGCTAATGCTGTTAGCCCGTGTTAGCATACTGCTAATCCTGGCTTCGTTCAGAAAAAGCTCTGACCACACGGATCAAAATTCAAATGATGAGCGAACAGATGTTTCATAATAACCGTAACATTATTAAAAGCACGTTTAGAGGATCATCTCGTATTTTACCGAGCTGACATGTCAATGTAAATAGCCGCTCGGCGCTGTTATCGTTTTGTATTGAATTGTTACATTCAATAAAGTTTGGAAAAAAAGCCGCTCGGCGGAAGTTGTATCCCCTTCCGGTTTTCAAACCCTACTGCGCATGTGCGAATGATTTATTCCGACCGAAATTGTGACCTTAGTGAACGTTTTTATATTCTGAAAACATTTTTCTGTGCCCATGAACACGGTTGGATTCTAATCTGACTATTGATCCCATCAAGATATTTTGTACATGTAACCGCGGCTTATGGCGTCGACTCCCAACGTGGCGGGGGCGTGGCATCACGATGGTGTCTCTCCATCGGGATGTCAGTCACCCATCACGATGGACGATGATATCGTCCATCGGCACAACCCTAATTGTTAGCATGATGTAAATTAGCATTAGCTGCGTTAGCCTTTGATCAGGGTCTGATTTGTAGTAGGGATGCTGGGAAATCCGGCCCGACGTTATGGTGTCTGACTCGATGGAATCACTGATCGGGTATTTACTTTTATTATTGGATCAGCGCTGCATAGTGGAAGTTTGTTGTTTGAAATAAACAGAAGTCTGCGCGTCACGACCAGATCCCCACATTCTACTGTCAGGGTTCTGACTTTTTCCTTGATGAAGAGAAGAACCACAGGAGATGAGAACTTTAGCTAGACTTCTGCAGAAGGAGAACCGCTGTGTGACAGCAGGAACAGAGGAGTTCTGGATCCAGTCTGCTTTCATTGGTGGTTGATGACATAAAGTAGGTCATTCAATGAGGCAGAACAGGAACATCATATTCTGGTATAATCAGAACTTTTCAGGTCAGTGAGAGAACTGAGACGATCAAATTAATGTAATAATAGCGTGTAAGAAAATGATGATGACACAACTAACAGTAAAGCGCAGCAGTTTGAGCGGGAGGCTAACGGCTAACTTCAACAGCCGATCACCGATTCAGACTGAGCGGCTCAAAAAGTATTTTCAATGCAAACAACCACCTACAGAATCCTTTAGCAGGAAAAAAAAGAACGCCGCTCATTTCAGGGACGTCAGGAAACTTTCTGTCCTGGAAACGTCTTTTCCTGCTGGAGACACGAGAACACGCTAAAGGCGTGTTGTCTTTCCCCGCCGCTCTGCTCACGGCGTCTCAGTTATGACATCACACTTCCAGCGGGAACCGTCTCCACGTGTTCAGCTGGTTTACCTTTGTGAACGAGGCCCGAGAAGAGCAGCCCAAGCTCAGGCCCAAACCGGTTCTGATCCAAACTGTGTGCAGGTGGACCAAGCTGAGGATCAACATGCTGCCTGGAACCGTGCTGGAGCCCGTCTCCGAGTGCTTCCTCGCCAGCCTCATCATCGGCTGGGCCGCCCATCATGTCTTCAGGTATGTCCAATCACAGAGCAGCTGCTGGGCGGGGCCTGACAGTCGGCCTATGACAGCTGGTTAATGTCCACGTGTCCCCCCCTGCAGGTGGGACATGATGGTCTTCTTCATGTGTCACTGCCTAGCCTGGTTCATCGCCGACTACATCCAGCTGACCGGAGTGCAGGTACGGCGTCATGTGGAAGAGTCTTTTATTTTGAAATCAGGTCAGGTGTGTGAAAGCATGACTCACGGATGACATCATCTGTAGGGCGGCCCCCTGAATTTCTCCAAGTTGGACTTTGCTGTGGCCTGGTTCATCCGGGAGTCCATGGCCGTGCAGATCTTCCTGTCGGCTCTGTGGGACCCCACCATCAGCTGGAGGACGGGCCGGTACCGGCTGCGCTGCGGCGGCACCGCCGAGGAGATCCTGGACGTGTAGCTGCTGCGGCGGCGTACCGCTGCTCCGGCGTACCGCCGTCCTGCAGGAACAGGCTGGTTTCTTTTGTGGAGGAAAACCAAAGGAGTGAGTGCGAGCATGAGTCTGTGTTTTTTACCTATTTATATTTCTTTTGGTGCTATGAAAAAAACAACAGGCCACACCCACTGATGATGCAGGACCACTGTCAATCAATCAAGACAGAGCCCCCCCCCTCCCCCCATTGTCAGGATTTCTGCTTTTGGCCTCTTCATGTCGTTTTATTATTTATTTTTTTTAAGGAAACTATGTTACAAGTACTAAGTCAGTACTGAAACCAGTCCAGTCGTCACGATCATGACAAAGGCTGAAGGGGTTAAAGGTCAGGAGGCCTTTAACTAAAAAAAAGATGGTGTGGTTCCGACTGCACGGGTGTCGGTTCTGTCCTGAACGAGGACCGTTTTGAAGGTCCACAGCGCCGAAGTGATGAAATGCCTTCCTGTAATCGGCGCCTCCATGTTTCTGGCCAACTAAACCAAGCGGGCCTCTGAGCGGGAACCAGAACCTTTGTTTGGGTCGGACTCTGCATCTGTGTTCTGATAAAAAGGTCAAAACATTTCAGAAGAAACACACCGGACCAAACCAGGCACACATTTGTCTGCAGCTCCACCACATGTGTGTTTGGGTGTCCTGAGCGCACCTGAGCGCATGCTAGCTTGTAGCTCTTAGCGTAGCCTCTGAGGGTTTGGGTGATGACATCATCATGGTGTCAGATGAACTCTCTCTGCTGTTGTCCAATCAGATTGTAGCATTGCTGTTTGTGTGTTTTTTAAAGAAATATTTGCTGTAATCTGTAAAACAAAACAGTCACAGCTGAGGAACAATAAAGTTTTACCTTTTGAAAACACTCAGTGGAACGTGTTTGCTGTTTGGCCCAGTCCACAGTGGGAGGTGCCTACAGAGTAAGGATTTACCCCCCCCCCCTTAATTTTCCAACAAAACTCATTTAGAAAAACATCAGTGAAGTCCCGCCCCCATGAAAGATCAAAGCATCAGCTCAGCAGCTCCGCTTAACGCCGCTGAAGCCTCCCCACAGGGGAGGGGGCGTCTGACCAGACTCCGCCCCTCTGGAGAATGAGGCCTCAAGCGTCAGTCATGAATACAGGTGTAAGCGAACAGGAAATGATGTCACAGCGCGTGAGTGGCTGGGACAGAAGAGTTCCTGTTTCAGAGGCATAGATGTTGAAGGAACAGGAAGCGGCTCATAAACTGCTTCCTGTCAGCAGGCAGCACTCTGTCACATCAGTCCGTTTCCATGGAAACCAGGGCTGCTACTGCTCTCAGAATCATCCATTCCAGCATCCTCCGCTCTAACCCCCCCTCCCCGCCACTGTCTCCAGGCTCACGCTCAGTGCTCTGTTGAAGGGGAACTCAGCCTGATCTGGATCACCTTCCTCCAGAAACAGCTGATATTTAATGGATTGAACAATCGACAGACGTCCCTCTTTAGGGGTAAAAAGGTCCATGTTCATCAAGAAAGAGATGATGATGATGATGATGATGATGATGATGGCGGCGGAGGGATCCCTGCTTTCCTGGTGCTACCGCTCTCCCATTTTCCCGCCGGCCAACAGCAGCAGGCGGCGGGCAGACAGGAGTGAAGTGGGGCGGGACTCTGCTTCACTCTAATCCCAGGACGGGCGGGACAGGCGCGCCTGCACCTGGACAGGTGTGGGACAGGTTGTGGCAGCCCCGTGACCCAGAAAGGAAAACAGTGGTAAAGAATGTGGATGGAAAAACTCAAGAAAGCTACTTGAAGCTAAAGTAGACTAACTGGTGGACGACTGCAGCCATAGTTAAGAAGAAAAACAGAAAGAAAGGAAGAGTTGGGTATTCTGATCCTGATGATTTTATCTATTTGTTTATTGAATTTGATCTTTTTGAGGGCAGCAACAGTCGGCTAATAGTTAGCCTTCTTTAGCTCTGAGTTAGCTGAGCTCTTTTTGTTTTTTATCCTTCTTATTAGCCAATTTTGACAGACAGGCACCTTTTTTACATCTAATGAGGAGAGTGGAATGTCTTCTGCTCCTTTCTGGACTGTTTTCCTCCACTTCTGGGTCTGATGACGCCTAGCAGGTCGCTGTTCAATGATCTGTTTTATTCTACTTTTAACAGAGCTATAGTAACTAGATCATTGCCCCATTATGGGATCAACTTTTCTGAAATAAGTTCTAATTTATTTCTGTTACATAAATAAACTTCAATACGCATGTGCCACTTGTCAGAAGTCACAGGTCTGCCCCCCCTCTGGTCACCGGCGGGGGTTCTAGCCACACTACATCTCCCAGCAACCCCAGTGCACACTTCCTGGATGCTGCAGACCTGACTCTCATTCATTCATCCATCAACCACAGCAGACTTCAGCTCTGCACTGAGCCTCACTCAGTGTGAAGTACTGCCTTCAGTGTTGTAGTTGGACCTGCGCTTCTGTGTCTGCCCTGTTTCTGACTGTTTGCCTGCCGCCCGCCCTGACCCTCGGCTGGATTCGGACCCCCCTGTCTCTCCTGGGATGATCTCACGCCTGTTATCGAGTCCTGCCAGCCTGACCCTGATTTAGCCGTGTGGACTTGTAGCTGAGCTAATAAACCTGCTGCCTCTGGATCCGGCCGTCTGTCTGTTCTCGTGACACAAATGTTTCTGGACTCGATGTTTATGCCTGTGACCCGCTGACGTACTTTTGACAGGGTTAAAATTAATTTTCATATAATTTGTGCACAACTTTGTCTTAATGATTGCGTTTCTTATCGACAGATTCCTTACTCTATGAAAATGCCGTACATCTGGCTACGGCCAAATCAAGACAATTTAGTCGCCATTTTTCTGTGACTCTCCCACCTAGTCCATTAGCATGGACTAGGTGGGAGAGTACACTGCAGCGCAGGATTAGCTGGGCAGACATCTTGCAGGCAGACTTCCATCGGGTCCGTTTCCTGGTACAAGCTGTCTATGATGTCCTGCCAAGCCCAGCAAACCTCCATGTCTGGGGAAAGAGTGAAATGCCATCCTGCCTCCTTTGCTCTGGGAGGGGCTCATTAGAACATCTCCTTAGCAGCTGCCCAAAGGCTCTGGCTGATGGTCGCTACCGCTGGCGCCATGACCAGGTGCTTAAAGCACTTGCTGAGAGTTTAGCCTCAGCCATAAAAGCCAGCAAAAACCAGTGCGCTCCAAAGAAGGCAGTACCCTTCATCAAAGCTGGGGAGAAACCTCAGGTGCGAAAACAATTACCGACAGGCCTTCTCCACAAAGCCTTGGACTGGCAGCTGCAGGTTGACCTAGAAAAACAGCTAAGGTTCCCTCAGCACATTGTGAGAACAAATCTCCGCCCAGATATGTTATTAATCTCTGAGACTTCAAAACATCTGATCATGTTGGAACTCACGGTGCCCTGGGAAGAGCGTATGGAGGAAGCAAACGAGAGGAAACGTGCTAAGTACCAGGAACTGGTTGAGGGGTGCAGGGAAAGAGGCTGGAAAACATTCTATGAGCCTGTAGAAGTTGGCTGTAGAGGCTTTGCGGGACGTTCCCTTTGTAAAGTCCTCTGCCGTTTAGGCATCACAGGGGCGGCCAAAAAGAGGGCCATTCAATCGGTGTGCGAAGCCGCAGAGAAGGCCACAAGGTGGCTGTGGATGAAGAGGGCTGATCCGTGGTCTGCTGCTGGGACGCAAGTCGGGGTCTGATCAACCCCGGCTGGGTCGCCTGGGTGAGGGTGTATGATGTTGTGAGACCCGAAACACCCGATGACCTCAGGATACATCACTGAGGATGCGTCCCAGTGCATCCATGAGATGTTTCATGTACAAGTTGTGACACGGCGCCGCCATTTGGAGCCAGACGACAGTGATTGGTCCGAGTCGGTTTGCGTTATGTTTCTAGGCCAATCCGTGATCTTGTTGGAAGTCCACACCCCTTCCACTGCAAGTGACTGGGGAGAATCTGTCAATCACACATTCGAAGAGGGGGCCAGTGAGCACCACATGCTTTTACTGAGGCATCTGATTGGTCAGTTTGTAACCCAGATAACTGTAACTACAAACAAAAAAAAAGTCCTAAAGATGTGGATTATCAAGAAAAGAATGTTTAGAAAAGGCATCAGATCCAGAATGCTTCTTCTGACCAGTACGACTGCGGAACAAATGTTCCTTTCTTTTCTTTTTTTTTTGTTTTTTTATTGATGCAGGACAGAAGTGACACACAGCAAAAGAACAAGGAACAATAAACTGTACATCAAATGTTCAAAATAAACGCCGGGGATATACAAGCAAGAAAATAAACTTAGATTCAATTATAAATATGAGTTTGGCTTTTCCATATAAAGTAGCATAGCAGTTTATCAACAGTTTTGCTAATGATGTTAATGAACATAAAGAGACTGAGCGGCATAAATGACTCTGGAGAGCCCACCAATGTTCATTTCTCTGTACGGGACTTTGGCCCCTTTTTTGGAGGTACTTCCTGTATGGAACGCCAGGGGGCGGGGTCAGGCTGTCCAGTGACGTACAGTCCACGGGTCAGATCGAGCGTTCTAACTGTTCCACTCCAGAACAGTAGGGGGCAGACATGAGTCCAGTTATGTGGGGAATCGCATCCCGAAACCAAAGAAGAAGAAGGACATCCGGGGCGGGGCTTGTGTAAATGGGTGAAAGGTGAACGTGAAGCTGACTGCCTGCCGCTTTGACCGCACCTGTCCGCGCACACCTGAGGCACCATGATGCAGAACACGGGGTAAGTTCGTGCGCGTGGACACCCCCGTGCGCGGGACTTTGTGGCCGACCCGGTTCGTTTTCGTGGGCGGTTCGGCCTCCAACTCTGAGGTGAAGTTTTCGGACCAGAGCTCTCAGTCATTGCACTCTAGTTCAGAAGAACCCGGGTCAGAACAGTTCGGGTCGCTTCGGTTTCGATCGTCTGTAGCACGATGTCCTCAAAATCCGCCAGGATAGTGGGACCACTACGGAACCGGACTTCTCCGAACCTCCTGGTTGTGTTTACGGAGGCCGAAAGGTTCCTGTTTGATGAAAATTCTAAAGTTCATATGAACGGGATCCATTTGGATCAGTGTTCCGAGCTGCACTTCGGACTGGGTCCATGTCAGCCTGAGCCTGAAACAAAAGACGCCAACACTCTATGTATGATATATTCTGTAGTATAGTATAGTATAGTATAGTATAGTATAGTATAGTATAGTATAGGTGTGTACTTAGAGAAGGAAAGCAGCTGCAGTGAAGTTAGCTTCAGGTTGGATTCCATTCAGCGCGGATCCAGTGAGGTCTCTTAGGGACCGTCAACAAATTAACAAGCGCATGAGATGGAGAAGATTTTAGATCAAACCCAAAACTAAATGTTTTGCAAAAATAAATAAATTACTATAAAACATTTCCTCATGTTTTGTCTAAATAATGGGATTTATTTTGTAATGTTTTAATAGGAAAAGTTTTGCAATCATAGATGCTCAATATTTTATAAGAAAAATGGTTTGAAGTAAAGATTCTGTTTTTTAAAATAGCTTCCAAAGCATGTGACCTTATGACTGCAAATATACAACAATTATATCTAAATATACAACAATATTTTATAAAATGTATATGAATTTACATGAAAAAACTCAATTCGCAATTCCCAAATTAATTCTGTTCAAGCTAATCTGTAATATACATTATATATATATATATATATATATATATATATATATATATATATATATATATATATATAAACACGCCTTTTCAATCTCTTTTCATCATGGTGGTTTCTCTCCGCTGGGGTCCTCTGCCAGAGGCCTGGGAGCTTGAGGGTCCTGGGCAGCATCTAGCTGTTCCTGTTCTTTTCTGACTGAGAGAGGTCTGGAGGTCTTTCCAGGTATCTGCCAGCCATTCCTCCAGCTTGGGGTTACTGCCCCAGTGCTCCAATTATCACAGGCACCACTGTCACCTTCACTTTCCAGGCTTTCTCTGAAGTTCTTCGAGTCCCTGGTATTCCCAGCTTCATGTTCTTCTTCCTGATGTTCACGGTTTGGCACTGCCACATCCACCACAACGGCTTTCCTCTGTTCTTTATCCACCACTACAATGTCTGGTTGGTTCTCCATCACCATCCTATCAGTCTGGATCTGGAAGTCCCCAGATCTTTGCCCTTCATTTCACCACCTGAGGTGTTTCCCATTTTGACCTTAGTTTCCAGTCCATATTCTGCACACATGTCTCCTGTATATTATCTCCAGCCACTTGATTGTGGCGCTCTCCATGTAATTATATATATATATATATATATATATATATATATATATATATATATATATATATATATATATATATATATATATTATATATATATATATATTAAAAGTTTAGCAGTTTACTATAAAATGAATATAAAATGAATATAATGTATTATTGCAGATTAAAGTAGTGTGTCTGAAGTTGGTAAGTCAATCCCATAATGTTTTCTGTTTTTGGGTCACATGCTTTGGAAGCTATTTTAAAAACAGATTCTTTCCTTCACTGATCCACTGATCTGAGCGTTATCATTAATGTTACAACATGAACGTGTGAGATCAGATAACAGCTTAATAAACAAACGATGATGTCAGCAGCAACATTTAGACCCTCTTCAGTTTTAGTCATCGACCACAAAACAAAAGTTTTTGGCGTCGTCATGGCGATGAGCAGGAAACATGCATCCATCCCATGAGGACAAACCTTTTTCTAATCTCGCTTCTCTTCTTCTCTTTTTTCTAAATGGCGTTGACAGTTTTTTGTCCATCTCTACGGTGTTTTGGCGCTGGCCGATAAACCTCCCACCAAAGGCGTCAGCTAAACTTGGTGACCTCATCGTTTTGTGTTCCCCATTTTTATTTGGCCATTTTTCACAAAAATGAACAAAGAATGCAGAATTTTAAATAGCTATTATAATATGTAGGTTACAGAATCACTGATTCATTTATTCATTCACCTTCTTCCGTTTGTCCCTTTCGGGGTCACTGGGCTGCTGGAGCCTATCCCGGCTGCTCGTGGGCGAAGGCGGGGTCATCCTGGATAGGTCGCCAGTCTGTCTTGTCTGATTGTTGCATATTTGTCTGATTGTTGCATATTTGTCTGATTGTTGCACATTTGTCTGATTGTTGCACATATTACACAATGTATAATGACGATAAATATTTTTAATATTTTTATTCTTTTCTGTTCTGTATGAAGCCATGTTCTGTTAAGTTCAGCCATTGATTTTAAAAAAGATGCTACTGAGGCTTTTGAAGCTAACTGTAGTTCCTGTTCAGGAAGCTAGCTGGCTGCACGCTCTTCATCACGGGGGCGAGTCGTGGAATTGGAAAAGCTATTGCTTTGAAAGCTGCCAGAGACGGCGCCAATGTGGTGATTGCTGCAAAGACAGCCGAACAGCACCCGAAGTTGCCGGGAACCATCTACACCGCTGCTGAGGAAGGTGAGGTAACAGCCTCTCTGTTTGGGTCGCGGGGTCTGCAACCTGCTGTGTGACCTACGACCCTCAACTGCATCTGAGAACTGGACCCAGTATGACTTCCTGATAACCGGCTAAACGCAGATAGTTGCTCCGTCTTCAAGTAGACGTGTAGCTCAACAATAACCAGAGTATTGCTTCAGCGCTTGGTTCAAGGTTGGGTTTAGGGTTTTTTTGGTTAGCTTAGCGGTTCGTTCAGAGGTTGGGTGGTTCAGTGACTGGTTCAGCGGTTGGATGGAATCACACTTGCACTAAACATCAGTGTACTCTCTGTCGGGACTAGTTCCCACACTTCATCTGATCCACATTTGTCACTTTTATCTTTACACCTTTTGTGGTTAATCATATTTTGTAAGGTTATTTATCAGGTAAAATTCAGAAAGAAAAGGCGGCGAAACAGAAAAGATCCCTTCTGTGATGACCAAGTACAGTATAGGAAGAAACCCACATGTCAATTTGACAAATGTGGATCAGATTTATGAGCCTGTTTTGGGGTGAAATAAAGCTGATGAAGGGAGGACAGTGAGAAAGTAAAGAAAGGAAAAAAATTATTCAGTCAGCCACCAATTATAGGCCTGTAATTTCCATTATAGGTAAAAATAAAAAAGAATATATTTGTAAATTATAGTGGAAAATAAGTTCAACTACAAAAAAAGCTAGATTTCTGTCTCTCACAGACCTGTAACTTCTTCTGTAGAGGATCCTCTGTCCTCCACTGGTTTCCTGTATAAATGTCACCTGTTTGAACTGGTCATCTATAGAAAGACACCTGTCCAGAAGACCCCACCCCCCAAACAAAACAAGTGTTTTACTGCATCTCTGACCAGGACCGTGCTAAAGGCCGTTGGGTCTGGAAAAGGACTCGGTCAAGCCGGTTCCTGCTTTTGCCTCCAATAACTGTTTTCTAACTGTGTTCAGTGGAGGCAGCGGGGGGGAAGGCGCTACCGTGCATCGTTGACATCAGAGATGAGCAGCAAATTGGAACCGCTGTTCAGAAAGCCATCGACACCTTTGGAGGTAAGCGTTTCGTCCCATGGAGGCGCGACAGCTCCTTTGTGGTCAGACGACACTGAGGTGGTCTGTTGTCATGGTGACGTCATGACGGGTGTTGTTTGTGACGGCAGGTATTGACATCCTGGTGAACAACGCCAGCGCCATCAGCCTGACTGGAACTCTGGAGACCCCAATGAAAAAGGTTGACCTGATGCTTGGGATCAACCTGAGAGGAACATACCTGACGTATGAAACACCTTTCTCCTACTTCTGTGTACAATTTCCAAAATACCTGGAAGAGTGGTCCCATCTCAGCACCCCCCCTCCCCCCCACCCATGATCAACGTTGGTGTTCCGGCCTTAACTTTCTACCCCACTGATTCCCATGAACTCTTCATCCCGGATGTACTTGATCTCTCCATCTCTCCCTGTTTTTATTGCTTTTCTTCCTTTGGAATCACCCACTCCCCCCTCAGGTCATCCAGCTCAAAGCCTTCAGCCCCCTCCCATCATGTGAGGTGTGCCTCAAGGCTCTGCTGTTGTGCCCTTGCTTTTCATCAAATTCGATGTTCAATTCCACTGTCTCACTACTCAAACACCCCCCCCGTTTGAGATTCAGTTTACTTCAGATCAAACTAGTTTGCCTGTGGTGCATCTGTGGGGCGGTCAACCTCTGACTGAAAAGTCACAGGTTTGGTTCTCACCCTACCTGAGTCCAAGTGGCCCTGTCAGTGTGTGAATGTGTGTGTGCATGGCCACATGCCCCCCCCCCCCCCCAACTCCCCAGTTGGTCCAGAACTCTGTCCTCCTTTTCTCCATGCCCTCCCCCCATGTGCAGATGAACACGTGTCATGAACATACATGTGCAGATGAAAACGTTCACAGCTGCCAGAGCATCACACCTGTGCAACAGCGGCGCCGTTTTCTCCGTGACATGAAAGCGAGCTGTTGAAGTCACCTGACAGACGATCGTGTCCTTCAGGTCCAAGCTGATCATCCCTCACCTGCTGAAGAGTCGCTGTCCTCACATCCTGAACCTGTCCCCGCCTCTCAACCTCAACCCTGTCTGGTTCAAGAACCACACAGGTAAAATGGCAAACAGAGAGGACCCCCTCTTTCCAGGTCCCACATCATTAACCCCCCTTTATCTTGGGTTTATTAGCTTACACGATGGCTAAGTACGGCATGTCCATGTGCGTCCTGGGAATGGCGGAAGAGTTTCGGGGTCAGCTTGCTGTAAACGCCCTTTGGCCCAAAACAGGTAGCTAACAGAAGCATCTTCCACCCTCCAGGGTGATGAACAGGTCACATGACACTGTAACCATGTGGGGTCCATCCTAGCAATCCAGACAGCTGCCATGGACATGCTGGGTGGAGAAGGCGTGGCCAAACAGTGTCGCAAAGCGGACATCATGGCGGACGCCGCCTATGCCATCCTGTCCAAACCGAAGGAATACACGGGTCACTTCCTGGTGGACGAGGACGTCCTCCGAGAGCAGGGAGTCCAGGACTTTGAGGCGTACGCTGTTCAGCCTGGTGAGAAGGTTTGTCTAAGCTAAAGCTGCACAGCACAGGTGATGCTCACAGAGGCTTCTGATTGGTCCACAGGTCACCCTCTACTGCCAGACTTTTTTCTGGACGAAACCCCTGACGTGTTGGTCCAGCAGATGGAGCAGCACGGTGAGTCCTGTTGGGGTTCTGTAGGGTGGAGCTCAGCGTGCCAGAGGCCTTTGAGGACCACTGAAAGGAAATGTGAGGCTTTGTCAAATAGTGGGGTGCGCCGATGCGATGCCAGGGTTTTGGGCACAGGTAATACGGGCAATTGCCCGGGGCGCAAATTTAACAGGGGGCGGTGGTGACAGCGGCTCAGTGCTTGGAAAAAAATCTGGTCCACTATTGGTTTCCTGTTATCTGTTATATGACAGAGTTTGTAACAGCCTGAAACTGTGAACTGCCGTCCCTGCAGCTGCTCCTGTCTCCTCACACGCATGTGTGAGGACAGGGGAGGGATAGTGGGCTCAGGATGCAGGTGGAACAGCGGACGCAGAGAGCTGCCTATTACGCAACACCAGGATCATCATGGGTCTTTAGATTCCTCAGTTCATTCTAAAATGTCATTCTTAATGAACTATTGTAGACATTTTGATGGTGTCTTTATTTTCCATCAATGTATCTTTGTCTGCCTGTGGTTTAGTTGGTGTCAGTATTTGACATAAAGACAGCAGGTAAAGCAGAAAAACAGCTGCACTTTATGAGATCATGAATAAACAATCCATCATTTAGAAAAATAATCAACACAATGTTTTTTATCTGTTTCTTCAGACTAAAAACGTTAAATATATTGGTGCTGTCAATGTTTCAGATCAATTAACATTTAATATTATTTATTGATTGAATTATTTTTCTCTGCATCAAATGGTTGTTGGTCAAAATGTTTCTAGTTTAAATAAAGACTGACAGATTTTTTTTTATTTCAGGCACTTTAAGCTTCCTTTCTGTTTTAGACTAGAACAGTTTCTGTGGCTAAAGAAAGTTAATATTTGATGAAAGTGGATTTATATTGAGTTTTTCTTTTGTTAATGTTAAAAAATACAATTTAAGGTATACTTAAACAATTTTGTATATAATATTGTCACTGTGTGTGTGTGTGTGGGGGGGGGGGGGGACTTTTTTCTTTCCTTGCAAAAAATAATTGAGAAGTACTGGTGTAAAGTGACTTGCCTTTCATGGTTGCTAGGGGCAACCCCAGCCTTCAAACCTCCACCATTGTCGACAGCCCCGCCCCCCTCCGGTGGACCAATAGAAAGCACCTTTAAAGCCATCAGAGGCGTTCTCAGCGAGGACGTCGTCAAATCAACGCAGGGCGTCTACAGGTTTGATCTGTCAGGTGAAGTGGAGACCGCCGCCACAGTCTTGTGAGGAAAGGGCAGTTGGTGGGCGTGTCCTAAGAGTTCCTGTCTATCCTCTTTAGGGGAGCATGCCGGCGTCTGGTTTCTGGATTTGAAGAGTGGCTCTGGCAGTGCGGGGAAAGGCGACCCGCCGCTTAAAGCGGACGTTGTCATGAAGATGGATTCTGGGGACTTCAATAAAATGTTTGCAGGTGAGCGCAGGTCTGATGCTGCAGCCATGGCAACCATGCATTCTGAGCATCACCGTGGTGACTGCCTGTTGTTTCAGGGAAGCTGAAGCCCACTCTGGCCTTTATGTCTGGAAAACTGCAAATCAAAGGTGACATGACGCTTGCAATCAAACTGGAGAAACTGATGAGCCGCATGAACAAGGCCAAACTGTGAGCTGGTGTCCACGGCACGAGGCCATGGCCGCGCTGACGACGCAACCGTTTCAACAGCACACGTTGCCTTAATTGCAGCAACAGTCAGACAGGGATCCTTGATAACCGCTGCTGTCCAGGTAACTTGACTTAGCTCTGAGCTGATCAGTGGGGGACGGCCGCACCTGGAGGCGTCTGGAGTCTTTGGTTGGAACACTTAGCAGTTTAACAAGTGACCCCTGTATCACCATGGTAACCCTCAATAAAATGGTTGGTTTGATGTGATTTTTGTGTGGCTCTTGTCTATGATTGACGCTGCACTTGGGCTGTGGGTTAAAGTCCAATACTTGAATCCTGGGAAAATAAAAAGAGCTCCCCCAAGAAACACTTCTGGTTTAATGGGATACAGTTAGTAGTTAGCGGGTTAAGTTTGCAATGGCCCCCCACCTTGTAGATATGAGACAGAAAATGTTCTGACGTTCCAGGTCTGAAGTTCATTGAAGGTCGTCACCCTTGTTAGTAAAACAGGCCTGATCCAAACCAACGGTAGTTCATGCAGGAATGTCTGGAAAACCAGCAGGACTAGGCCTTAGGGTCTGGACTGGAGTTTAACTTCTTTGCTTTAGAAAATGACAACCGGGATCCTTGGAAAGAGCTGGGAGGACCACGTCTGTTGGACGGGGCCAAAAGGTAAGGAGGGCACCGACTGAAACTAAAGGAGTTCTCTTCCTTTGTTGGAAGACTAGCATGACCAAGACAGACTGTACTAAGATTGTAGCCCTAAATTACCAGTCTGCCTCCGGTGCAATGTCATTTTCCAGGAAACCCTCAGCTTCAGTCTTAAAGTATTTTTGTCTAACAGCAAAACGTCTTTCTATAAAGTCTGGCTCTTCTCCACCAACTTCTCCCTGTGTTTCTGTATGCTGACTTTACCAGCCACACAATAAAGGGAGAAAAAGCCTGATGACGCTACATACACGAATACCCTTTATCATAGGTCAAATTTGATCTGTCTGTAGATTTTTTGTAACCGAAGGATATTTGAACATCTTTACAAAGTTTTACACCAATTAAAGAAAAGCAAATTTGTTTTAAAGTAGTGTGAGTGACAGGGTACCTGAGTCAAATCTGGGATTTTGATCATCACAACTGAAAGTAAAAACTTTTGTAAAATCTCTGGCATCACTCTATTTTTAATTTTAAACAGGCTTAACCCTTGTGTTATCTTAGATGACCCCCCTACCATGACAAAGGTGGATGAAGGTGGAAAGATTTCATGTAATCCATGGACACCAGTGAAGATCACAAATCATTGAAGAAACAAGGTTCAGAGCTCTGTCTAGTGGGTCTAGATGACCCCACTGTCTGGTGGGTCTAGATGACCCAACTCCCAATGTTAAAGTGCCTAGGATAGAACAAGGGTTAAGTGTATTTGATCTAATTGCATACCTGAAAGTGAATCCTAGTAAAATAAATTAAAGCCGCAAGCGGCGTTGTATGGCCCGCAGATGCAACCCGCCTGTCACGCCCAACTCTACGCACCACCACCGCCCTCACCGCCCACATTTGATAAAGGCTGGTCAAAATTGCATTTGCGAATTACGCTAACTATGCTAGCTATGCTAATGTGGTTAAAAGTGCTAGCATAGCGATCAGCATCATCAACTGACTCAGAAAAACACATTGCTCCATTGTTGAGAGCTATACGTACCAAATTGATAAAAAAACCACTTTTTTCAAAATGGCGGCTTTTCTGTTGATTTTTTCTCCATAGCAACCATTTTATGTTTTAGTCACCTCGGGAGGACGAACAGATCATGTGAGTTTCAGACAGGTCGGAAAAAGTAAACTTTTTGTTTTTTCTTAGCAACAGTGGTTTTATGCTAACCACGCACACTAATCACAGTAGTCCATTGAAAAACATGGGAGTTATAACAGTGCGCCACTTTGCTAGCTCGCCACGCGCACGCCGTTCAAAATCTACAACTTCTAATTCCAACATTTTTTCCACAGCAGCTTTCCATTGATGCCCAAAAAGTTTCGAGACGATCGCTGAAAATTCCAACGACAAGTTTAAGATTGAATCCAGCGGTAAAGGTGTTTTTTTATAGAAAATTCAAGATGGCGGCCTTTTCCCGAGGTCAAAGGTCGACGAAACTCCAGAGGTAGTTGTGGACTTGCTCTAGCAACATGTGAGTGAAATTTGTGAAAATCCCTGGAAAAAAAGTTAATTTTTTCATATTGTGTAAAAACGCGAAAATGGCGAGATTGCAGATTTTGGCACAAAATGGCCGCCAAACCGTAGGTCGTGTCACCATCCTGTAATGATTTTTTCTTTTGGAAGAAAAACTTCCTTTGGATATCGCGGACAAGGGTATATTGGTTTTGTTAGTCGATTTTAAAAAATAAAGTTCCGAATTTTTTCGTTTTTGCCTAGTCGACACATTTTTTTGCTACGCTTTTTTGCTTACCACGCCCACATTCCTTTATCTATCTTGTCCTGCATGACATCGTTTTGTTCAGCGCGGGAAAGGGAATAGCATATTTCCTCTTCACGACATTCCTATGAAAAATGTGCGAGCTGGCTAAAATGGCAACGGTTGCTAGCTCGCCACGCGCACGCCGTGCAAAATCTACAACTTCTAATTCCAACATTTTGTCCAGAGTAGCTGGCCGTTGATGCCCGAAAAGTTACGAGACGATTGATGAAAATTCCAACGACGAGTTTTCGTTTGTATCTGGTGCTAAAGGTGCTTTTTTGAGAAAATTCCAGATGGCGGCCTTTTCCCAAGGTCCAAGGTCAACGACACTTCTGGGGTGTTTGTAGACTGGAGCTGGCAGCAAGTGTGTGCAATTGCGTGAAAATCGTTCAAACAAAAGTGTCTTTTCCCCATATTGTGGGAAAACACGAAAATCGCCAATTCTCAGAGTTCGCCACAAAATGGCCGCCAAGCCGTAGGTCGTGCGGCCGTCCCATAATGATTTCAAAACATCTTTGGGATATCCCCGACACGTGTGTCTTG
>CM074504.1:27001067-27016866 GCA_037389245.1 Oryzias sinensis
TTGGAATACCCCATCATAGTCCATCAGTTACTATCATTGAGTCCATCGTCTGAATCAAGTCCGGCTGGAATGCTACAGTAAGAGCTGACACCTACATCATCCCACGGTCACGCTGCACCACGGAGTCATGAGGACAAGCAAGGGGCTGTGCTGCTAATCGTTTGGCGTTGAAGATCATACACTTCATCAGGCAACTCAGCACCATTCTACGGGTCCACAAGACAATCATTTCGCAGCTGACTTAGCAGTTTGATGTGACAGTCAGACAAGGTATGGAACATTTTATTGAACTTGAGAAAGAAAAGGCCAAGCTTCATCAGGAAAAGTGACTGCTCCAATCAGAACTGGTTAAAGAAGGAAACAATATCAACTTTAAAGAACATTTGTCTCACTAAAAGGTTACATTTGAGCAAAGGACTGTTATAACTTTGTTTATTCCTTGATTTAATTTATCTAAAAAAATGTGTTCAGTTTGATGTGTGAACAGTTTATATTGTATATTGATTTTGTTTTAAAAAAAAAAAGGGAAAAAAGGGATTGACTTACGTTCAAAGTCTGTGATTTAAAAAGGCAGTTCATGCTGACTGAATTATATATTTTGCTGTGAGCTACATTTAAGTTATCTGCTTATATTCTCAACAATTACTTATTTCCATTTGGGTAGTCTAAGAGCAATACTGAAACAACTTTTTATTTAGTATAGTTTAATATGGAGGACACAGAAAATCACAATTTAAAAAGAGAGTTACAGAAACAAATAGATAACCTACACTGCAAAATTGAAAGGCTCAAATTTGCTCTTGAAGACACCTCAGAGACTACTGAGAGAGAACATTTAGAAAAGGAAATTGAAAGCAAGGAAGAAATACTGAATGGGTTACAAAGTGAACTTAAACAAGGTGTCCGACGCTCAACCCGACAAAAGACCCTAACTCCAAAAATGCTTGAACTGCAAAAGGAGGAGGCAAGAAAAAAGGAAAGAAAACTAATTTCATCATACGAAAAATGGAAGGCTCAAGCCCGCAGGTCAAGAGAGCAGCTGAAGCTGGACATCAGTGAAAGTGAACTGGCGGATCTGATGGATTCTTTGGAAAGGGATAAAGAAGACGTATTAAACGCTTACATCGAACTACGGAAATCCATCACACCAGCACCAGAACTAAGACGCCACGTCGATAGTTGTGAAGCAGTTACAGCAGATATTATGAAAGTCAGCTACGAGAGAATGACAGGCATCTACGGAGATTATGATGCACAGCAAGTGCAACAACGTCTCAAGGAACTACTGAAAAGCAGATATGCACGCTCCATATATGGATCCACTGTCTCCAGAGTGACAAGGTCAGTTCCCAGTCAAGATGGGACCACCTTAATGGTTAAACAGGTGGACGCTGCTGCAGAGCTCGCAGCAAGGGAAGCTGAGTTTGAAGTGCTCATGGAGGAAGAGAAACAAAGAGAAAAAATAGAAGAGCAACAAAGACAAATAGAAGTAGAAAAGCGCAGACTAGAACGTATCCAAGCAGAAAAGGATCTGAAGGCTGCTCGAGCTAGGCTGCATGTCTACAACCAAGGTGTTTCGCAGGAAGGTAGCGTACATTCATATATCAATTCTGAACGGAATCAACACAGCCTCCCTGTCACTGGCAATCAGAACCCTGTTGTCAAGGAACCATCACCTGATGTGAATGTATTGTCCCTCGCACAAGCCTTACAGGACAGCATGGCTCTAAATAGACTTCCAGTCCCAGAGCCATCTGTTTTTAATGGTGATCCCATCAGGTTCATTGAGTGGAAAACTTCATTTATGTCCCTCATTGATTCAAAGCCGATTTCTTCAGCGGACAAGCTGTTTTATCTAAGAAAGTATGTTGGTGGCCCGGCCCGTAAAACACTAGAAGGAACTGTCTAGAGAAATGACAACGAGGCTTACAGGGATGCATGGAACAAGCTGAATGACAGATATGGACAACCCTTCATCACACAGAGAGCCTTCAGAGACAAGCTAGCAGACTGGCCAAAAATCCTACCACGAGATGCATTAGCCCTAAGAGAATTTTCTGATTTCTTAAACGCCTGTCACGATGCAATGTCGCATGTAAAGAGCCTCGAGATATTGAACGACTGTGAAGAGAATAGAAGGCTAATTCAGAAACTACCAGAATGGACAGCATCTCAGTGGAACAGGAAAGCCACTGAACACTTGAAAAGGACCAAAGAGTTTCCCAACTTCAAAGAATTTGCCGCATTTGTTGCAATGGAGGCAGAAATTGCTTGCAATCCGATCACCTCAGCTTTTGCCCTCCACAGCACAGAATCTAATGCTGCAAAACAAAACAAAAGAGAAACTAAAACAAACAGGGCAAATGTTATGAGTACTCAATCTGAGGGTGACATTGAAAGGCAGAGGACAGCTAAAGGAAAGGAAAAGGTTCCTTGTAGTTTCTGTCAAGACCTACAGCACAGACTATATGGATGTCCCAAGTTCATTGAAAAAACCCTGGATGAGCGAAGAGGATTCATTAAAGAACATAAACTCTGCTATGGCTGTACCAAACCTGGTCATAATGCAAAAGACTGTCGACACAGACATTCATGTGACACTTGTAAGGGTAAACATCCTACGTGTTTGCATGATGAAAACTATTTGAGGAAGGAGAGGGTAGCAACTCGAGAAGATGCCACCCCAACAACTACTGTTCAAACAGAAACTGCTGCAACTTCAATGTCAGTAGCAACAGGACAGTCCAACAATACATCAATGATTGTGCCTGTATGGGTGTCAAGGATTGATGGAGAAACTGAGAAACTGGTTTATGCTCTACTGGACACACAAAGCGACACAACATTTGTCGACCAGGATGTGAGCAACGCTTTAAAGGCAAAGTCCTGTCCAGTAAAGCTGAGATTAACAACTATGGTTGGACGCGACATGACGATGAAAAGTCAAAGGGTCTCAGGACTTCGTGTGCGAGGCTACTTCTCCTCTTCCTACATCAACCTCCCTCATGTGTATACCAAAGATTGTATACCAGTGAATCGTTCCCGTATACCGACAAATGAAACGGCCAGCAAATGGAATCATCTTTCTAAAATTGTAGATGAAATTCCACCACTGCAGAGTTGTGAAGTTGGTCTTTTAATAGGATACAACTGCACAAGAGCAATGGCACCAAGAGATGTGATATCAGGAGGAAATGAAGAGCCATATGCGGTTCGAACTGACCTAGGATGGAGCATAGTGGGATGCTCTTCGCCCTGCCTCGACACTCCAAATACAGGAAGACATTGTTTCAGAATTATTGCCAAGGAGCTCCCACCAGTCACTCCTGCAGATGCTATTCGAATTCTGGAATCTGACTTCAGAGATGGCAAGGAAGATGAAAAAACAGTCTCCCAGGAAGACATCCTGTTTCTGGATAAACGAAAGAATTCCATTTATAAAAACAGCCAAGAAGTGACACGTATCCGTCGACGGCTAACAAAAAACGAGTCCATCTGTCTCTCAACTGTGAAAGAAAGAGAAGATGCAGAGCATCTCATAATCAAAGACCTACAGAGACAAACATATTCTGAGGAACTTAAGCTACTGAAAAAAGGCTCTCAGCTACCACTTCATAACAAGCTACTGCATCTCAATGCCTTCTTGGACAGTGATGGTGTAATTAAGGTGGGAGGACGACTCAGAGAAGCGAAAGTGGCGCAAGTCAAAACTCCAGGTTCATTATGAAATGTATAAGGGGGAGTTGTATGCTTACAACCAGATCTTATGCAGAACAAGGGAAAGGTACTTCTCTGAAATCATTGGAAGTTGCAGCAGCAACTCTCGTGTCCTGTTCACAACAGTAAACAGATTAACTAACCCTCCAACCCAGCTACCAATAGAACTAGTTTGCACACCTAAATGTAATGAGTTTGCTGTATTTTTTAATGACAAGGTTCAGGCCATTAAAAAAGCCATAGACTCCACAACACATATAACTATCGAACGGCCACCTACTCACTCTAAGCTGACTCACTTTATACCTGTCACTGACCAAACTGTCCAAGAGATCATCACCCGTCTGAGCTCGTCTACATGCTGCCTTGATGTGTTACCCACTAGATTTCTAAAGTCTGTCCTGAACAGTGTGTTGCCATCAATTACTCAAATAGTTAACATGTCTCTTCAATCTGGAATATTTCCAGAGGCCTTAAAAACTGCAGTCATTAAACCTCTCTTGAAGAAGAGCGGTCTTGATCCCACTGTACTGAATAATTACAGACCTATCTCTAATCTGCCATTTTTAGGAAAAGTCCTTGAAAAAGTTGTCTACCAACAGCTCACTGATTTTCTCTTATTAAACAATTCATTTGATGTTTTCCAGTCAGGTTTTAGACCCCATCATAGCACAGAAACTGCTCTTATCAAGGTAACCAACGACATCCGCCTGAACACTGATGATGGCAAAGTCTCTGTCTTAATCCTGCTAGACCTGAGTGCTGCCTTTGATACTGTTGATCATGGGATCCTTTTGCACAGACTCCAAGACTGGGTTGGCATCTCTGGATCTGCCCTAAGTTGGCTCAAGTCTTATCTAGAAGACAGGAAATATTTTGTTGAAATTGGGAGTTGTGTCTCAGACTACATGGCCTTGACTTGTGGTGTGCCCCAGGGATCGATCCTGGGACCCCTTCTGTTCAACCTCTACATGCTGCCACTAGGGCAGTTAATACGCAGTAATAACATATCTTATCACAACTATGCAGATGATACTCAGATCTATGTGTCACTGACAACAGGTGAATATGGGCTGGTGGATTCACTCAGCCACTGCCTCCAACAGATCAGTGCGTGGATGCAGAACAACTTTCTCCAGCTAAACTCAAACAAGACCGAAGTTATTATTTTTGGCCCACAGAAACAAAGAGAAAGAGTCAGTAGCTACCTTCATTCTCTGTCTCTTAAACCCTCAAATCAAGTCAGAAATCTAGGGGTAATCATGGACTCTGACCTGAACTTTAACAGCCATATCAAGTCAGTAACATCAGCGGCATTTTACCATCTGAAAAACATTGCCAAAATCAAAAACATAGTGTCAAAACCAGACCTGGAGATACTTATTCATGCATTTGTCTCCAGTAGGTTAGACATCGCCTCGAATCAAGTCCGCTGGAATGCTGTTAATATAGTGATGTGACATCTGGAGGCAGAATGGGTTTTGTAGGAGGGTCAGTCTGTTTTTTTCACATGGTACAGTTTTTCTGTTGGGTGATTTCCATTCTTCTCGCTTCTAGGCTGAGTTTTTTAATATTTATCCGTTAGTGAGGTGGCTGCGAGGCAGGTTCCTTGCTGTGAGGGTTGAACTGAACGGGCTTTTAACTTTTTGTTTGATTAATTTTTATGCACCTGTAAAAGTAAGCCCACAGAATCCCTTTTTTCCTCACTTTAGAGGATTTTTTGAAAAACTGTGATCCAGGGGATGTTATAGTGATGGGCGGTGACTGGAACTGCACGTTGGATTTTACTTTGGATAGAACAGGTGCAGAACCTCATTTCCAGTCATCCTCGGTTTTATCAAAGATTGCTTCTGACTTTTCTTTGGTTGATGTGTGGCGGCTTAATAATCCCCAAACCAGACAATACACGTGGGCCAGGACTGTGGGTGGAAAGTTGATGAGCCTCAAGTAGACTGACAGATTTTATATCACAGACAGTTTTAGAAACAGGGTTTATAGGATGTTCCATCTTAACCACTGCATTTAGTGATCATCATTTATATAACCGTAGAATTAATCTTTGGATTCTTCAAAAAGGAAGTTCATACTGGCATTTCAACGTGAAGCTTCTACTGGATAGAGTTTTTGTGAGAAATTTGAGTTTTTTTGGGAGCTGGAGATGTGGTGAAGATCTGATTTGTTTCGTTAGCCAGTGGCGGGAGGTGGTAGTTAACAAATACGGGTTTTCTGTCAAAGGTATACAAGTCATCTACAGTTACGACTAAGAGAGAAAGGATTCGTTTTGAAAAGAAATTCTAGGTTAGAAAACACTTGTTCCAACTCCATAGTGTTTGGCTAAGGTCAGTTGCTTAAGAGCAGACGGGGTGAACTGAGTTCATTTCTCCGTGAAAGGGCTAAGGGAGCTTTAGTTCGAGCTCGGTTTACCACCATCAGAGACATGGATGCTCCCACGTCGTTCTTTTTCAACCTGGAGAAATCTGTTTCTAAGAAGAAAACAGATGGTCTGGTTCATGCCTTCTCATGATGGGACTGTTACTACGAGTCCCGCTGCCATGAGAACTATTGCGGTGATTTATGAAGTGCTTATTCGAAAAAGAGGACTTCATGGCGCAGTGACTGTGTGGACTAAAACTATTGAGGGACTCTCACGGCTGAGAGTGACGAGACAGGGATCTTGGATTCTAAGCAATCTCCATGGAGGAATTGACTGCTGCTGTGGGTCAGATGGCCGAGGTCTCCTGGTTTGATGGCCGTCGGGCGGATTTTTATAAACACTTGGAAGTGCCTGGGCCCGATCTACTAGAGGTGTTCAAGGATTGCTCAAAGACTGGATTGTTACCCCTTTCCCGCCGCCATGCTGTTGCTCCTCTTTCTTCCCAAAAAGGACTAACTCTACTGGAAAACTGGAGACCGCTTTTTGCTTTTGCTCTGTATGTAGATTATGTTGCTTTTCAAGGTCCTGTCTAATCGACTTAAGAATGTTTTGGGTGTGATCATTCACAGAGATCAGTCTTATTGTGTGCCTGACCGATCTATTATGGACAATCTTTTTCTTGTACGTGATTTATTTGATATTTGCAAACCTGTGACACCTCAGTTGGACTGTTATCCTTGGATCAGGAGAAGGCCGAGAAGTTGATCATTTTTACTGTTTTCAGTTTCTGAGAGCTTTTTGCTCTTTTGGGAGAGTTTTTATTTCTTTTGTTGACCTTTTCTGTATAAAGATGTTTTTTGTTTGGTCAAGATTGGTGGCGGACTGAGCAGACCTGTTATGGTTCAGAGAGGGATTAGACAGGGATGTCCCCTTCCTAATAACTTTATATGCTGCTATTGAACCTTTTCTCCATAGGCTACAGTAATTTATTTATAGGATTTGATGTTACCAGAAATGTCCCAATAAACCATCTCTTGTGGTGTGTCTGCATATGCAGATGATTTAACTGTTTTGTTCTCGACATCAGGCTGATATTGGATTCTCTGTGTATTGTTCCTGATCTTTTCCAAAGGGCTTTTCAAGCTAAGGTGAATCCGGGGGTAAGAGCACCGGCCTATTGTTGGGACGTTGGTCAGCCCATTGCCTCTTTGCCTGGGAACTAATGGGGAAACTTGAGGATGAAGTTTTTAGGAGTTTATTTGGCAGGACGCTTTTCAGAAAAGTACTGGGGAGGGTGTCATGGAGAGAGTGTGCCAGACTGTCTTAAAATGGAAATACCTGTTGCTCAGCTTTCCTTCAGGGGTAGAGTTCTTGTTGTCAATAACTTGCTTGCCCTGACACTTTGGGTAGTATGATGGTGCTACCTCCTCCTGCAAGCCTCATCACGACTTCAAAGACCGTGGTGATTTCTTTTGGTCTGGTCATCACATTAAGAGCTGCCTTCACTCAAGCCGGTTGAGGAGGGCGTCAAGGATCATCACTGATATTTCAGCCCTGTAGCCTTTAGATCTGCGGATGTTGCCTTACCAATGGTTTTGGACTGCCGTGGTTGGATACTGCACAAAGGCTGAGGAAAGCTGGGGTTATGGATTTGACAAACATTTGTTTCTGCCCTAGCCATACCTTGGACCTGACTGGCCCTCACCTTTCTACTGCTCTGTCCTACAAGCCTGGCGACTGTTGCTCTGCAAAAGGGAAATGGTTTCAACACCTGGAATATGGCCTGTCTCAAGAACCCATTTTGAAACCCACTCCTTCAACTCACAGGATTCGGGTTTTGCTACCATGAGGTCGGTTGAGAGATGCAGGCTGTGAAGCTTGGGCATCTCCTACAGACCTCAGGTTCCTGAGCTTTCTGCTTTGCTGGAATATGATCTCTCAGATCACTAGCACCGTGAAGGAGATTATCTCCTGCCCTGTGTCCCAATCAAGCCTACGGATAGATCCTACTGTATCTAGCCAGTGGGTGGATGGTGGTGTGGATTTTCATCTTTCTCTCTGAAGGTTTCTCCTGCCTGCGCAGGGATGGCAGGAGGACGAACTAAACTCCCATCCTGACTACCTCAAATAGGGAACCTTTGAAACGATTGGGAAGGAAGTCTTTATATTTTTATGTGTTAAAGTTTTGAACTTATGGGCCTGGAATGGACGCCAGAGTGTCAGAGGGCTGAGTTGGAGCTGGCACGTCTACCCTCGAGAAGCTGTTGGAGATCCCTGTACAAAGCTCCTGTTTAGAATAGTAGTGACCTCCAGTGGAGGGTCGTACATGGGATCATAGCCACAAAACAGATATCTGAAAACTAATCCTGGCGCTGGGGATGTGGGTGTCCGTTTCTGTTCTGTTGCAGAAACCAGGGAACATCTTTTTGCAGCCAACGCCTGACTGGAATTTTTTCTTCGCTTTCTTTTTTTTGAGGGGCTGTATAACACACCTGTGTAGCCCATTTATGGGCCAAAATATTTGCACAGAAAGCCAAGAGTCCATAAGCTGTTAAATTTTCTTTCTCGTAGCTAAGTTGGGCGGTATGGCTGGACGAGGAAGAATCGAACACGGGAGTTGGGTCTGGATTTGTCCTGTTTCTTTTAAAAGACTTTGTGGCAAGGTTGAACGTCGAGTTTTGGTTTTTGTGTTCACACATGCACTTGATGTTTTTTTTAAAATATTTTGGGCAGTACAAAATGTTTTGTGTTCTGGTCATGATGACTCTTAGTGGAAATTTTGAGTTTATTTTGTTTTCGTGTTTTTTTTTTTTTTTTTCTTTGTGTAATGATGGCTGGTCATTAAAGGTGTTTTGAATCTCTCTCTGTACCTGCATGCTGGGAGATTGGCATGCATGCAGGACGTAAGTATGTGAGTTTGAGTTTGCAGAAAGTTTGTGTGGTTCAGTGCCTATTTTTCATTTCTATTTAAGGATTAATGGATCTCTACATCCTTCACTGGTGAGTTTGGGCACAATCCGCCGCCGGATGGCGGCCTCAGACTGGGCCCTTGTCCCTGAGGCATGGGGGTCCATCAGCCCGACCCGCAGGTGTCTGTGTAAAACACCTCCTTGCTGTGGGGACTTAGTTGGTCACGCTAACATCACTTATGCTTCTCGGATGAACAAAGGAGTGATAGTTTTCTGACGGAGGAGCGCTGGTGTCCGACACATCGGATCGCTGCAGTGGCGCCACTGTGGGCGGGGAGTTCCCAGGTGTCCGGCCGCGGTCCCTTCCGCTGATCGCCAGTCATTGTTTTTGTACCGTTTGCCCCAACGAAGCTCTAGGAGAAAGAGCTGCAGCGTTATGGGAAGTTTGCCAGTGGTTTCCGACCCAAAGGCTGCAGAGATGCAGGAGTGAGAAGCTGAAGTATGTTCAGTCCTCAGAGACAGGTAATCTATAAGCCGGTTTTCTGCTCAGACTCTAGACGTGTTCCGCGAAACACGGGGATGCAGTGTCATTTGTCTACGCCAGCACGGGAATCTGAAGTGCTTGAGTGGGAAACGCTATATAAGCGGGCCGCCTCTGCCCTCACAGGGCGGCTGAAGGGCACGGATGGATGCCGCCCGCCGCCAGGAGCAGGGCTCTGCTGCCAGTGGACTCGTTGGTGTGGGGGGCCCCTGCCCTTTTTAAATGACACACAGATCCTGGGTGAAGGTTGCAATGGAAGTCAGGATAAAATTTTAGCAGGTTAATACAGAGGTCATCAAAGGTTCCTGCCTCTACAAAGTCGTGATAGCCTGAAGGTGTGGTGTGTTGGGATGGAGAATGTTGTAAGCTTTTGGACCGCTTTAATTGTGATAAAATGGGCACAGAGAGTATCAGAAGGGGTTAGGTGTGAAGATGGGCAGTCTGTTACATTTGGTGATTGTTCTGCTGGGTGATTCTCCTGTCACACAGATGACAGGAGCTGATTCAGACTCTGACTGTGTCTCTCTGGCAGAGTCCTGGTGATATCGTCCGATGACCTTTATTCACTTGAAGAAATTAATCACTTCTAGATGATTCGTTTGGTAGATCAGTTAAGGTAGTTTATTTATTTTCCAGATTTGGGAGAAACGATTTTCACGCCACTTGACTCCCTGCAGAAATTGGTTGACTTTAATACACTTGATGAGAAGAAACGGTTTCTGATTGAAGAAACATGTGACCACTATTCGCAACAGTTGAAGGCTTTGAAGGGGTAAAAGCTCCAGAAGTTGCTGAAAATGAGGAAAAAGGTTGAAATGACTGACGTAGTATGACTGTGTGTTTGTGATGATCCTTTTACTGTTATTTCCTTCCTTTTCCTTTCTTCACTCTATGTTTATACTAAGGGGCTTTTAAAGATTGACACGGTGGAGGATCCGAAAAGAGGGCTATTATTAAAGATATTATTTTTTGAGGATAAGTCTTTGATGTTTTGTTTTTACAGGAGACTACATAGTGTAAAAAGACCCATTTTAATTGTTTTTCTTATTATTGCTTTAACATTTCTTTATTGAAGATTTTAATTTCCCAAAAAGAAATATGTTGAAGATGTAAAGCAAATGAAAAAACAGTGTAAATGTTTGGTGAAGTGTATTTTGTTTAAAAGACTTTTATTGTGAAGGTTCCACTTCCGCTTTTTCTGTGAAGCGTCAGTTCGCTTAACAGAAACAAAAAACGGTTAACAGCTGATGCTACGGCAACAAAGGAAAATACAAAAGGACGGACAGATAACTGTGTAAAGCTGTAATTTCTTGCATCTAGCTGGAAGGCTTAACAGGTATGATTTTTAGTTGAAAATACTGTATGATTTTGTGATTATTTTCAATTTGTTTCATGTAAAATAACAAAATATGTTTCTTGCTTCTGAAGTTATCAACACCTAACGCTACTAGCTGAGGTAAAGAATGATTGTATATCAAAAAGGAATTATTGCTTTTCTTCAGCTCTTACGGTGTGACTATGACTGTGGAGTAAATAAATGGCTGGAATACCCATCATAGTCCATCAGTTACTATCGCTGGAGTCCACCGTTCTAAACTGTCCATGGAATGTTACAGTGAAAGAGCTGACACCTACATCATCCTTACCTGGGGTCACGCTGGCACCACGAGTCATGAGGACAACAAGGGGCCAGCTGGTTAATCGCTTACGTTGAAGATCACACTCCTCATCAGGCAACTCAGCACCATTCCCACGGGTCCACATAATCATCTCGCAGTTGACTTAATAGTTGATGTGACGTCATTACGTATGGAACATTTTATTGAACTTGAGAAAGAAAAGGCCATTTCCACAAGAAAAAGTGGACTGCTCCAACAGAACTGGTTAAAGAAGGACACAACATCAACTTAAAGAACATTTGTCTCACTAAATGAACAACAAAGGTTACATTTGAGCAAAGGACTGTTATTTAATTTATTTAAAAAAATGTGTTCAGTTTGATGTGTGAACAGTTTATATTGATTTTGTTTAAAAAAAGGAAAAGGATTGACTTTACGCTCAAAGTCTGTGATTTAAAAAAAGGCAGTTCATGCTGACTGAATTATATATTTTATCAGAGCTATATCTGCTATTCGTTTATATTCTCAACAATAACTTATTTCCATTTGGGTAGCTCCAAGAGCAATACTAAAACAACCTTTATTTAGTATATTTAATATGGAGAATCCAGAAATCACAATTTACAAAGAGAGTTACAGAAACAAATAGATAACCTGCACTGCAAAATTGAAAGGCTCAAATTTGCTCTCGAAGACACCTCAGAGACTACTGAGAGAGAACATTAGAAAAGGAAAATTCAAAGCAAGGAAGAAATACTAAATGGCTTACAAAGTGAACTTAAAGAAGGTGTCCGACGCTCAACCCGACAAAAGACCCTAACTCCAAAAATGTTTGAACTGCAAAAGGAAGAGGCAAGAAAAAGGGAAAGAAAACTAATTTTCACAAAAAATGGCTGCCTGCCCGCAGGTCAAGAGAGAAAGGTGCCAAGCTGAACATCAGTGAACGTGAGCTGGCGGATTCGATGGATTCGCTGAAAAAGGAAAAAGAAGACGACAACACTTACATCGAACTACGGAAATCCATCACACCAGCACCAGAACTAAGACGCCACGTCGATAGTTGTGAAGCAGTTACAGCAGATATTATGAAAGTCAGCTACGAGAGAATGACAGGCAATTCACGGAGATTATGATGCACAGCAAGTGCAACAACGTCTCGGGCTGAACTACTGAAAGCAGATATGCACGCTCCCATATATGGATCCACTGTTTCCGAGTGACAAGGTCAGTTCACAGTCAAGATGGGACCACCTTAATGGGTAAACAGGACGCTGCTGCAGAGCCTGCAGCAAGGAAGCTGAGTTTGAAGTGCCTGCGAGGGAAGAGAAACAAAGAGAAAATAGAAATATAAACAAAGACAAATAGAAGTAGAAAAGCGAGACCAGGAACGTGCAGATCCAAGCAGAAAGGATCTGAAGGCTGCTCGAGCTAGGCTGCATGTCTACAACCAAGGTGTGTTTTGCAGGAAGGTAGCGTACATTCATATATCAATTCTGAACGAATCAACACAGCCCCGTCACTGGCAACTTGAATCCTGCTGTCAATATACCATCACCTGATATGAATGTATTATCACCGCACAAGCCCATAAGAAGCATGGCTCAATAGACTTCCAGTCCCAGAGCCATCTGTTTTTAATGGTGATCCCATTCAGGTTCATTGAGGGAAAACTTCATTTATAACCTCTATTGATTCAAAGCCGATTTCTTCAGCGACGTTGTTTTATCTAAGAAAGTATGTTGCGGCCCGGCCTGTAAAAACACTAGAAGGAACTTTCTATAGAAATGACAAATGAAAGCTACAGTGATGCATGGAACAAGTTGAATGACAGATATGGACAACCCTTCATCACACAGAGAGCCTTCAGAGACAAGCTAGCAGAGACTGGCCAAAAATCTCTACCACGAGATGCATTAGCCCTAAGAGACTTTTCCTCCGATTTCTTAAACGCCTGTCACGATGCAATGTCGCATGTAAAGAGCCTCGAGATATTGAACGACTGTGAAGAGAATAGAAGGCTAATTCAGAAACTACCAGAGAATGATGCATCTCAGTGGAACAGGAAAGCCCTCGAACACTTCTGAAAAGGACCAAAGAGTTTCTAACTTCAAAGAATTTGCCGCGATTTGTTGCAATGGAGGCAGAAATTGTTTGCAATCCGGGATCACCTCAGCGGCCTCCACAGCACAGAATCTAATGCGCTGCAAAACAAAACAAAAGAGAAACTAAAACAAACAGGGCAAATATTATGAGTACTCAATCTTGGAGGGTGACATTGAAAGGCAGAGATGTTGCATGAAAGGAAAAAGTGTTCCTTGTAGTTTCTGGTCAAGACCTACAGCACAGACTATATGGATTTCCCAAGTTCATTGAAAAACCCTGATGAGCGAAGGATTCATTAAAGAACATAAACCTAAGCTATGGCTGCACTCCAAACCTGGTCATAATGCAAAAGACTGTCGACATACAGACACATCTGTGACACTCTAAGGGTAAACATCCCACGTGGTTTGCATGATGAAAACTTATGAGGAAGGAGGAGGGTAGCAACCTCGAGAAGATGCCACCCCAACAACTAATAGTTCAAACAGAAACTGCTGCAACTTCAATGTCAGTGCAGCAACAGGACAGTCCAACAATACATCACGATTGTGCCTGTATGGGTGTCGGGCGATTGATGGAGAAACTGAGAAACTGGTTTGCTCTACTGACACACAAAGAATAACAACATTTGTCGCAGACTGAGATGAGCAACGCTTTAAAGGCAAAGTCCTGTCCAGTAAAGCTGAGATTAACAACTATGGTTGGACGCGACATGACGGTGAAAAGTCAAAGGGTCTCAGGACTTCGTGTGCGAGGCTACTTCTCCTCTTCCTACATCAACCTCCCTCATGTGTATACCAAAGATTGTATACTGTGAATCGCTCGTGATAATCGGCTAAATGAAACGGCCAGCAAATGGAATCATCTTTCTAAAATTGTAGATGAAATTCCACCACTGCAGAGTTGTGAAGTTGGTCTTTTTAATAGGATACTAAATCATAAGAAGGAGCAATGGCACCAACCTGTACCTCAAAGAATAGACTTCAAAGCAGCTCTGCTTGTGTACAAGTCTCTCCATGGCCGAGCACCAAAGTACATCTCTGACATGTTAGTGCCATATGAACCATCTCGTACTCTGAGGACCTCAGGGACCGGCCTCCTGTTGATTCCCAGAGTCAGAACTAAACAAGGGGAATCAGCGTTTCAATATTCTGCAGCTAAAATCTGGAACAACCTCCCTGAAGTCGTAAGACAGGCCTCTTCTGTGTTCATGTTCAAATCTAGACTTAAAACATTTCTGTTTAGCCATGTATATGACTGAAAGGTCCTATCTGCACTTTTCTTTCCTTTCCTTCCTTTATTTTTAAACATTTTTCAAATTTTTTCTTTTCTTTTAAAGTAAATTTTACGTTGATTATTTCAATGATGTATTGTGATTTTAATGCATTTTTCTGTTTTGTGAAGCACCTTGAATTACTTTGTGTACGAATTGTGCTATACAAATAAACTTGCCTTGCCTTGCCTTGCCTAATCTCCCTCATGAGGTCAAACACCCTGCAATCATTCCTAAAGGACATCATATCACCAGGATGAATATCTCACAGGCACATGAAAGGGTCAAACATCAAGGTAAAGGCATGACCATGCAATTAGGACAAATGGTTACTGGATATCAGGAATTGATCGGGTTGTGGCTTCATATCTTCGTCAATGTGTGACATGTTGCAAACTCCGTGGAAGCACAGAAAGGATGGCTGATCTTCCTTTGGAGCAGGTTTCTGAAAACCTCAACGATCCTAACAGTCTGGAGCCACTCACCCCTAACCACATACTTACCTTGAAGTCTACTCCAGCTCTTCTTTCCCCCGGCAAGTTTGTCAAAGAAGACTTTTACGCTAGAAAGAGATGGCGTCATGTACAGTACCTAGCAGAACAGTTCTGGAGTCGTTGGCGCAAGGAATATTTGTCCAATATCGCCATCAGACAATGCTGGCACACTCCAAAAAGAAATCTGCTGATCAGAGATATAGTGATGAAAAAAGATGATAACCTGCCTAAAACTGAATGGAGATTGGGTAGAGTTTTAGAAACCACAACAGATAAAGATGGGTGTGTTAGAAGAGTGAAAATATGTTTGGGTGACAGAAAACTTAGCAAGAAGGGTGAACGTATTAACAAGCAGTTAGTGCTTGAACGTCCTGTTCAGAAACTGATTTTATTGCTAGAAGGTGACTAGATTGCTACAAGGCACAACTTCTTTACAGTTCTTAAGCGTACTTTATGCAACATGTTTCTGGTCATTGATCATTTTGTTTGGAAATCATTTGGGTTTGTTCCTTCTATGGTTATCAACCTGTTATTAAAAAAGAAAAACAACACCAAATGATTTGGTGGGAGTGTAAAAGACCCATTTTAATTGTTTTCTTATTATTGTTTAACATTTCCTTTTATTGAAGATGCCTTTAATTTCAAAAGAAATATGTTGAAGATGTAAAAGCAAATGGTAAAAAACAGTGTAAATGTTTGTGAAGTGTATTTTGTTTGGAAGTCTTTTATTGTGAAGGTTCCACTTCCGCTTTTTCTGTGAAGCGTGTCA
>CM074504.1:27017366-27033369 GCA_037389245.1 Oryzias sinensis
CTGGAAGGTTTTGACTGAAATCTGGCAACTTCAACAATTCACCTTTCACCTTTCCTGTCTGCTTCTCTGCCAAGTAAAGTGAGCGCGTGCCCGCGTGCCTGTTCCAGTAAACCAGGAGGCGGAGTCAGACCGGAAAACAACAGTCGAGCGCGTGCGAACCTTGACTGTTTTGACTGACAGCAGGTCTGTCCAATGACTGCACAGGAAGCTCTGTGACAGAAATCAGATCTATAATCACTGCTGCGCTGTGGCGCGGCTCCGCCCCTATGACTGCAGCCCATCCGCATGCTGTGAGATCTGCAGTCGTCTTTCTGAGACGGGGGAGTTCAGCCTGACCGGAAAAGGGCGGGTCTGTCCGAGAGGACGGGGCTACGGCGCAGACTGATTTTATTTTAGCAATACTCCGAGTTCAGCTGCCATGGTCCCCTTGAGTTTCTGAGGTCAGTTCAGACTATGTTATGTTTACCGCGGTTTATAGCCGTAAACGGAGCGGCGGGAACTTTTTCTAATGAATTGTAGGTTATCGAATCATCGTGCGCGTGCGAACTTGTGTACTCGTTCGTGACGAGTTACGCTGTCATATATTTGTTCCACAGTGTCCGTGGAAAGTCCGCGGGCACTCCGCTTGTGTTGTTCATGAAACAGTTTGTTGGTTTTGACGTATTTGTATTTTTCTGTTTGTCCGTAGTCATCATGGGCGACGTGAGCGCGCTCCCGCTGTGCGCGCTCCTCTTCTTGGCCTGTGGGATCCACGCTTATTCCAGTGAGTACCTCCTCACCCCTCTGCCTTCTAGCTGTTGATGATCTAGTAGATCACGTGATTGTCCTTCTGCGCGACATGACACGCGGATCCAGATTTTGGTGTTCACCTGGGCTTCTTGCTGCCTTGCTTCTGGGCTCCTGGCTGGGTTTCTTCCCCAGGCTCTAGTCAAAGGAACTGGGGAACATTGACAATGAGTTCAGTGTTTCTGAATTTAGTCAGAAAGAAATACTGAAATATTTCTATGAAAGGCACTGAGCTGCACTTTGTCACATTTTCAAACATAATTGCCAATTCCAGAAAGCAGGTTATGCTAGTTAACACGGTAGGTTTGAGGCCAAAGAAGCGGATAACCTCATGTTTCGGTTCCAAAATGGAGGGATGTTTGAGGGTATGTCAAGTTGCCATAGCAACTCATGCTCTGAACATAACCTGGTCTGGAGCAGGCTTAGTTGAAGGTTAGTTTGTTTTCAGAGAGGTGAAGCAGTTGTCAGACAGTTATTTTACTTTCATTCAAATTAATTCAATTAAGTAGGTGTAACTTTGGTCCTGCTGTTAGATTGGCAGCACAAGGAATTGTGGGATACCATTCCCTTTGCCTGTCTGGATGGATTTGGATGTCTTTAGTTGTAGCTGGTTTACTGTGTGTTGCAGAGTTATCTTACCCTGTTATGTTTAATTCTTTCTGCACCATGAGTGAGAGGAGGATGAGTTTATTTAGCACCGCCAGTGCAACGTTGTGGTGTAAGAACTGAAGATACAGTCAGAGTTATGATTATAAAACCTTGGGATATATTGTATATCCACACTATCATTAATTTTAGTATCATTTATTTTAATTTGATAAAAATGAGAAAATCTGCAGCCTCAAACTTAGATACATATGAGTTCAAGAAGAACAATAAATTAATATGGAAAAACATTTAATTAAATTCGAGTAATATGACAGTTAGTTTGATGTATATGTAAATTTGAGTTGTATGAACAACTATTTAGTTGGATAGACGTAAGAAATTAGGTTGAATAAATTTAACTCAATTACTTTTTACCAACTGAATCAATTCATTTAAGTGTTATAAGTTGTATATATAAACATCACAATGTAATTGGAAATAAGATCAGAAACTCGTGCGTTTACTTTGTCCGTTCTTTTTCTCCAATCAGAAACTCTTTTGCTGATGATGCAGCCATATAACTTTTTTAAATTTATTTTTTATAATCTTCATATACCGTCATTGAAATCTCAGACTCCGTCTCACTGAAGTATAGCGCTCTCTGTTGTTCTCCACACGTTTCCATGGTGACTCTGGAAATCGGCGATCCATTGAGAATGTCTTTATGTACTTGCTGTGAACGTGCATTAACCCAGGGTTACCAAGTCGAGCGTAATTACACCAACTCATATCCGGTCTTTTGGAACCGACATACCCAGAGTAAGCAAGTTCAGGCGGATAACTTATAAAAACGTGGATTTAGCATCTCAGATTAGAACGAGTAAGGCACTGCAGCCAAAGGGCTAAAGTGGGCCAAAGTTCTGCAGAACCTCACAGCAAAAGATTCTGGTTCAGCAACCTGTTGGATCAGAGTGATGTGTACAACGCTCTGAAAAAAGACCAACATTGTGGTTATGACTGTTACTAGTTTACTTCTGCGTGTGAGAGAACTGAGCTGCAGCTGCAGAGTAGACTGTCATGTAAACAAAGTTTCTTTGCCACATCAAAGCAACTTTCCTTCATCCTGTCATGCTGCCTCATCATCACACTTTATTGTTTCTGGAAGGAATTAGTCTTTTTTCCCCCCTTTATATCTGAAGTACCATTTAGGCTCCTGAACAGTTTAAAAGTACAGGAGAAGCTACATTAAGCAATGTTGAAAATAAACAGCACTTTATTTCCCCAGTCATACTTTTAGCACCTTATTGGTTAAGGCACATTCATTCTATTTTTTACTTATAGTGAAAAATAAATTGTTGTGTAAATCAGACAATGTTGACTGTTCGCTTTAAGAATGAATAGATTTTAAGTTACCAAAATAAAAGCACTAGGAATTTGCTTGGGTAAAAGCAACTTATATGAGATACAGTTGCAGTGCTTAATGTTGTGATCACTAAATAAAATGAATTTGGCAATTTTACTACAATGACAGACTTATTGAAATTCAGTTGGAGTTTTTTCAAAGTCATACTTAAAAAAAAAAAAAAAAGAAAGAAAATGTTTTCCAGTAAAATATCAGGATACGTATCATATCACCAGACTCTTGTCAATACACACCCCTAATAGTGAATAGTGAAGGAATTCAGACACAGCCCATGTTGTGCTGCGATCTCCGTGTTGTCTTTTGTAACCCGGATCAATGCCCCACTTGCATCAACAGATTTGGAACACTCTGGGCTCCATGAGTCAAATAAGTCTTCTGTAGGTCAGAGCAAGCTAAGCAAGCATCACAAAGTGGTGCGCTAGCTAGGAGCCTGAGTGTGTAGTGTTTTCTGTTCTTTTTCCACACCATGGATTTTATAACTCAATCCGGTGTTGACGTTTCCCTTTCGGTTGTAATCTCGGGCACCACAAACACAACATATGATGAGGTGCTTGATTAGTTGCGTAGTTATGGAAAATTGAACCGCACGTTTTATGTTAACGATCCCAATAGTTCTTTTGATAACAACTTGGTCGCAGAGTTTACAGTCAGAGACGCGTTTTCTGCCTTAAAACCATTGCTACCATGCACTTACACTTCGACCACTACTAATCTTGTGTGCAACGTGACCGAGTTAGCCTCAGAGTGCGCCGCCACAGTGGACAGCAGCAGTCACCTCCCCCGATTACCTGGTCAAACTAAAAACTAAAACTAAAAAGTTTTGAAGAGGTTCTAAGGACAGTGATGACTCAGATCGGCCAGCACCTGGATGCAGCAGATACAACTCTTAAAAGCCAATCCAGAACCACAGTGAATACTGGGTTAGGGTTAGGGTCATGACGAAGTGGAAGAGGATGAGGAGGAAGAGGAAGAAGATGATGATGGTGCATCAGCCCGGTCAATGTCAGCATCCTCCCCACCTTTACCCAGTCAGTTAAATGCTGGTCTGCAGGGGCCACGTCCTCGTCAAAGCAGAACATCACAACGCATCTCCTTGTCAACAAGCAATTAAACCCACCAGCAGTCCAGAAAGTTGTTGTTGAGCATGTGGGCAAAAACGCAGACCTCACAGCCACTTTGTTGCATCTTCACTCCTTCTCTGGAAGAACTCCAAAGCCAAGTAATGAAGTGGACTATGAATCCTGGCGATTTCAAATAAATCTTCTCCTTGCAGATCCTAGTCTTTCAGCACTCAGTGTCACTCGGAGAATCATAGAGAGCCTGATGTCACCTGCTGCTGACGTGGTAAAAGGTCTGAACCCAGACGTGTTGCCCAGTCTGTTTTCCTGAGTGTGCTCGATTCAGCCTTTGGAACGGTCCAAGACGAGGAAGAGCTATTTGCCCACTTCCTGAACACCCTTCAAAACTCTGGCAAAAGGTCCTCCTCATACCTTCAAAGACTGAAACACACCATCTGCTCCATTGTCAGACAGGGTGGAATTCCAGCACATGAAGTTTACAAACATCTCCTGAAGCAGTTTTGTCATGGCTGTTGGGACAATGCTTTGACAACCAAGCTACAACTGGGGCAACGCAAGGACAACCCTCCACTATTCCCTGAATTGCTGCTCCAACTTTGAACGGAAGAAGACCGACAGGCTGCCAAAGAGTCTTTCACGAAGCAACATATTGGCACATCCAAACAGAGAGTCAACATACAGTCGCAAAGCCACTTGTTCCTGTGACCACAGCACTTGTGCAAATGAAAAACTGAAGGAGATGAAGCTGGAACTAAAGAAACTTCAGCAACAGATGTCACAGCTCCTATCCAGAAAACCCACATCTGACTCACAGCGCGTCAACACAAACCCAGCCATCCTGTAACACTGCCCGTCAACAGGCCAAAGCTATGGTACTGTTTCAACTGTGAAGATGGTCATGTCTCCTCCACCTGCAGCAGCCGATCCAACCTGATGCTGGTCCAGCAAAAAAGGTCAAAAACAAGAAGCCTGGGATGTTAAAAGCAAGACTTTAAACTAGATTCTGCTCCTGCGGTCGGACACTCAGAAGCTGTTCACAACAAAAGTCCCAAGAGTAGGATGCCACACCTGCCAAGAGGTCTTATTGGAGCCAAGAGTACTGGTCAGATTGAAATAAATGGACAGCTGTTTAACTGTCTCCTTGATTCTGGATCACAAGTGACCACTGTCCCTCACTCCTTCTACAACACTTATCTTTCAGACCTTGAAATGTATCCCATCACTGTGCCATACTTGGGGTACATCGAACTAAACTTGATTTTCCCAGCTGACCTTTTTGGTCCTGCCATTAATGTATATACACTGGCACTAGTAGTACCAGATCACAACCAGTCCCCACAACAGATCCTTGTTGGTACCAACACCCTTGACGTCGCTTACGGCAAGCACCTAAAGAAAGGAGACAAATCTCAGTCAACTGCACCTGGTTATGTTGCTGTCTACAAGATCCTCCAGCACCATTTCAACCACAGCAAAGACGCCCAGACTGCCTCTGTCACACTATTGTCAGGGCAGCAACATATCATCCAGGCAGGTTAAACCACAGTTCTGGATGGACGTCTGGTCAAAGTGTTGCAAGGCGAAAAAACGGTTCTCCTTGGCCATCCCCAGTCTGGCTCTTTACCCGATGGGCTCATACTTAAAAGCTGTTTCGTTAACTTGCCACAACACCGGCCATGTCACCTGCCTGTTGGGGTAGGCAACGAGTCCAGCCATGCCATCCAAATTCCTGCAGATGTCACAATAGCTGAAGCCAGCAACTATCAACATGTCAATTGAAAAGAGCAGAGCACTGGACCAACAACAGAACCAACTTCAGAATATAACTTCAAAGACTCACCTATAAGCCGAGAACGGATAATTAATAAGCTCAACATCATCCATGAAGTCTTCTCAAGACATGATCTTGACTGGCAAAACTGAAAAGGTAAAACACAAGATCAAACTTTCTGATCCAACGCCGTTTAAGCAGAGATCCAGACCCATTCACCCCCAAGATGTGGATAGCGTTAGAAACCATTTACAAGATCTGCGGGGACCAGGAATTATCAGAGAATCCACCTCACCATTCGCATCTCCAATTTTTGTTGTGCGTAAGAATGATGGAGATTTTCGCCTCTGCATTGACTATAGAAAACTAAATTCACAAACCATAAAAGATGCATATGCTCTGCTAAAGTTGGAGGACACATTCACCACCCTCTCTGGGTCAAAATGGTTCACTGTCTTGGATCTAAAGTCTGGGTATTACCAGATAGAAATGGAAGAAGAGGACAAGGAAAAAGCAGTTTTCGTGTGCCCCCTAGGGTTGTGGGAATTCAATTGCATGCCCCAAGGGATTACCAACGCCCCAAGCACATTTCAACACCTGATGGAAAAGTGCATGGGGGAACTGAACCTGAGGGAGGTACTTGTTTTCATTGATGATATTAATGTTTTTCACTCCAACCCTATCTGCTCCACACAGACGCATTTTCCACCAGCCTGGGTGCAGTCCTTTATCAGGAGCATGAGGGGAAGAACAGAGTGGTTGCCTATGCCAGTAGAGGCCTCACCAAAAGTGAATCCAGATACCCAGCCCACAAGTTGGAATTCCTGGCCCTCAAGTGGGCAGTATCAGAAAAATTCAATGACTACCTGTACGGAGCATCGTTCAAGGTAGTTACGGACAGTAATCCCCTCACTTACCTGCTCACAAGTACAAAGCTTGATGCCACCAGTTATATAGATGGTTGTCTGCTTTGTCCACTTTTGATTTTAAAATTGAGTACACAGCTGGAAAACAGAACACTGATGGACTGTCCCGTCGACCACACGGTGAACACTCTGAAGATCCTGTCTCCAACAAAGAGCTAGAGCGTATTCAGAGGTTCACCCAACATCATGTCAAATGTGACGCGTCCAACATTGATTAAGCCATCATGTGATTTTTAATACTGTACTAGATCCAGACCGAGCTCTTGTGTTATCCATTTCCCACAATGCGAACTGTTTGCCATGTGGATTTACAAATGATGCTCAGTTCACGACCACTGCACTACCCCGGATTTCCACATCTGATTTTGCAACTAAACAACGTGCTGGCCCTACAATCCAGCATGTCATTGCCCAGCTTGAACATGGACACACGCCACCACCAGCTGTAAAAGACCAACTCACTGACCTGCCTTTCCTTCTAAGAAAAGTAAACGAAATGGAGCTCCTTAACACCCTTCTCGTAAGAAGACGACAGATCATAGGGACATCACCTACCAGCTGGTGCTACCGGAGCAGTTCAGAGCTGTGGTGCTATACTATCTTCATGACAAGATGGGTCATCTCAGGATTGAAAGGACGCTAGACCTAGTTCGCTCCCGTTTTTACTGGCCCAGGATGACAGCAGCTGTTATAAATAAGATAAAAACCTGTGAGAGATGTGTCAAGCAAAAGTCACTTATGGAACGAGCTGCACCCCTAGTGAACATCAAAATAACTCATCCACTGGAACTGGTCTGCATGGATTTCCTCTGTCTCGAACCGGATGGAAAGACGAAGGACATCCTTGTAATCACAGACCATTTTACAAAATATTATGTTGCTGTGCCCACTGCTAACCAGAAGGCCCGTACCGTTGCCAAGTGTCTGTGGGACAACTTCTTTGTTCACTATGGCATCCCAGAGAAGCTTCACAGTGACCAAGGCACGGATTTTGAAAGCCGAACCATCGTTGAACTCTGCGCAGTGGCAGGAATTCATAAAGTGAGAACGCCCTATCATCCAAGAGGCAAACCCAGTGGAAAGGTTCAACTGGACAGTGTTAGACCTGCTCGGAACCTTGTCCACACAAGAGAAACAACACTGGAAAGAATTTGTTAAGCCCTTTGTCCATGCGTACAATTGTACTAAGAACGAATTAACAGGATTCTCTCCCTACGAACTGATGTTTGGCCGTCAACCGCGGTTGCCTGTGGACTTGGCTTTTGGCTTGCCGTGTAACCCGGATCAATGCCCACAGATTTGGAACACTCTGGGCTCCATGAGTCTAATAAGTCTTCTTTAGGTCAGAGCAAGCTAAACAAGCTTTACACTTTGTTCAGACTCCCGAGTGACCAATGCTCAAGTTGCGCCACAGGACCTCTAATTGCGTCCTTACATTGGCTTTGCATTTAAATTGCCTTCAACAGCTTCAGTACCGATAGCAGAACCATTGAGGTCAGATCTTACGCATACTGCGATCTTGAAGAATGTTGCCCTGGGGCTCGTTCAATACCGGAGCTCGGTACCCATCACTAGGAAAGGGGGGGGCGGTGGAGAACAATCATCGAAGCGGACGCTTTGCATACAGCCAAAGACATGGTACCCGTATATACCGTGGAGAAGACGGGGTTTCTTAATTTAATTAAAACCTTAGACCGCAGATGTGAGCTGTATTGTTAATCCTATAGAAAATGGTGCTACTCTCAAGGTGAATGTTTGTCTCCTTTTAGCCTAGACTACAACGTGTGACTGAAAACACAGCTGGGACTTTGATTCCAAGAGTGTGATCATTTACTTATTATTCATCCTAGAAATGGGGGTGACATTTGTCTTGCGTTTGATTAAATAAAAGCAAAATTTGCTTTAAGTTGTCTGCTGTTTGGACTTATTGCTTCCCCTAAGTAGGGGGGGAAAAGAAAAAAAAAACTTAGAAGACAGAAAATCGGAAATCGAATAAAAATAAAATAAAATTGGAGATTTTATTTTTAGGCCATATCGTCTATCCCTAGAAGCAAGGAGTTGTTACATCAAAGACGGATTCAGCTGACATAGTCACTCATGTTCACGGCACAAATCAATGTTTGCCCACATTTGTAGTCCAACTGTGAAAAAGAACAGGCAGACGGCTGGTTCCAAGTGCAGCAGGTTTATTAGCTCAGCTAAAAGTCCACAAAGCTGAATCAGGGTCAGGCAGGCAGGAGTCAATGATGCCCATGAGAGCATCAGAGGAGAGACGGGAGTAGTCAGGATCTAGGCGGCCGGCAAACCGAGTCAGAGGCAAAACGGGGTCAGGAAACAGAAGATCAGGTCCAAATACAACGCTCAGTAATTGAGGCAGAGCGGCACAAACAATACTTCACACTAAGTGAGGCTCAGGGCAGTGCTTAAGTGTGCTGTGAGTGATTTGGCAAATGAGAGTCAGGTGTGCGGCATCCAGGAAGTGCTCAATGGGGTTGCTGGGAGATGTAGTGGATAAGTGGAGAGGATTCCCGCTGGTGACCAGAGGGGGAGACAGAGCTCTGACTTTTGGCACCTACCTGATGAGCAGTACAGCAACACGCATCAGTACCTGATGTTTCTCGAGTCATACTCCTCAGCCGAGGATCTGAAGGCTCTTAGGGGCCTGATCCAGGCCTGCATCCACCACGATTCCTGCCATGTTTCCCACAACGTTTCTGAAGAGTAAAACCCAGAGAACACATTTAAACACAACGGAACACGGCTGCAAATAGTTACCTGGAGAACAGAACCAATTTAAGGATACACCAGCGCACCCTTGGGGAACCTGGTTTCAGACTCCAAGGTCCAATCTAAAAGCTCTAAGACACTGTCGAAAGAAGACTTCTGTTCGTCACATTAAAAGGATTTGCAGACTGATCTAGATGGACAAGAAAGAGCGTAAAAGATTGTACACAAAAACAGGTTTGACGGGGAATCCCTGCTGTGGTTCATTGATGCAGTGGTCAGAACCTTCTAGGACCAGCAGCAGACGTAACTGAAATGCAGACCTGGCTATCAGTCTCTCTGATGGCACGACTCCAGATCAGCAGCTGTAAATAAATCTGAGTTATTGTTATAGACTTTGAGGTTAAGTCTGCCAGACTGTGGCAAACCAACCACTCAACTGTTTCTGAATAATCAGCTTCCTGTTTTTCCTGCAAGCACAACTGTACAGAGAATGAGTGGCGTCGAGTTTTTAGTTTAGTTTTAATGTGACTGGCATTAGGTGTGTTCAGGCGTGCTGCTGCTGCATGTCAGCATCCTCCTGTTTCTGTTTTCTTCAGATTTTCAGAGCCACTTGCTGACGTTGCCACAGAATCCGGTGATTGAGATCGGAACCAACTTCACAGCGACATGCCTGATCTCCAACACAGTGGAGGTCACTGCGGACGATCTGTACTGGAAACTGTCCAATGTGACCATTCCCAGAGATCAGTACCGGAAGGTCAACAGCACTGCCCTGAGCGTGACGGTCCCCATCACAAAAGACATATCAGAGGAGTGGCTGTTCTGTTACTGCAGAAAAAAGTCCAGTTATGTGGTTTTGAACGAAGGAAAGTTCATTCACGGCATCTCACTCAGAACCGGCTGTGAGTTCTCTCTTCTGCATTTCAACATAATAATAGCAAACATCGATGCTGGCTGTAAAATAATGTCAGGTCAAGCACTCTGTGCCCGTCGGGTTTCCACTATCAATGACCATGAGGATCAGAGAGGCTGCATGGGGAGTATCTGATGCAGTGCTGCTGTTTTCTGTGGTTCCAGATCGTCCAGAGAAACCGGAGAACCTAAGCTGCATTTCCTTCCAGAAGGAAGACAAATACTTCTCGTCCCTGCAGTGTAGCTGGGAAACGACGAGACGTCAGACCCCGACCGTTCCTGTACAGTTCATGCTCACAGTGTTGGCAGTCCTCAGGTGAGTGCAGGTTCCTGCCAAGCAGCTTGACTGGCTAAATGTGCTGTTGGAGGGCAGGTGGGGGCCTCCTTTCACCTGTGGAGGCCTTCATCTGAACGGTCTGATTACAGAGACTAACTGCCCCTGCAGCACGTGGGCAGGGAGGGGAGGGCGCATCATTATGTCACGGGGCGGCCGTGGCGCTGCGGATGGGCGGTCGACCTATGATTGTAAGTTGCAGGTTCGATTCCCGCCTTGCACACCCATGTGTCGAAGTGTCCTTGGGCAAGACACTGAACCCCACCTTGCCTCTGGTGGGAGGTTGGCGCCAGTGTTCGGCAGCGGAGCCGCCATCAGTGTGTGAATGTGTGTGTGCATGGGTGAATGGGTCTGTGACTGTAAAGCGCTTTGGGCCTTCGAAAGAGGGTAGAAAGCGCTATATAAATATACGCCATTTACCATTATGTGCATTAAATGTTGACATTGTAGTGGGTTAGTTGGGACAATCCCCAGAGGCCTGTGAGAAAAAAATCCTCCCGGTGATCTGACTGAGGCGTCTTCTGTTCACAGCAATCAAAATAGCAATACCAGCACCAAGGATCACTGGGCTGAGGTGAAACTCAGCTCCTACCCCTTTCACATGGAGCTGGAGGTCTGGGTGGAGGCAGTGAACCAACTTGGAGCAGCAGAGTCTGTGCACCTCAGAAAAGAAGCTCAGCACTTTGGTGAGTGATGGATGGTCTCCCTCTTAGTTTCCAACGGTGTTTCTCTGTGTGGAGGAGGAACAGCCCCGTTCAGACGTCTGCTCTGCTCCTGTTTCAGTGAAAACAAACCCTCCAGAGGTGACGGTCACTTCAGAGAAAAGCTTTCCCACCTCTCTGCTTCTGAACTGGACTCCCCCCGTTGATCAAGTTTATGTCAAATTGATGTACCAAATCCGGTTCTGCTCGCCCAAATCTCCCGGCTGGTCCCACGTGAGTATGAGGCGTCGGCCAGAGAAAACAACTTCATTCTGACTCCAACTAAATGAAGTCAATTCAATCGCCATTTGTTTTCACCGTGATGGAGCCAGGCGACGTCAGCGTGAAGTAATTGGTCCAAATCGGTTTTAGTCTCTGTGTCAACTACTCTCACCAATCAGGAGGGAGCTTGTATAAAGGCCGCACCCCTACCACTGGAAAGTGGGCTACATAAGGGCCACATTTAAAAAGGCTCAAATAAAACCTACATGACAAGACTTGATGGCTAAAAATCCTAAATGTAGAAAAAATAAATATTTTCACAGATCTCTGAAAACCTGGATTTTTGATTTCTCTTTAGCAGCATTTATAAAAGTGAACGGAAATATCCTGTGGAGCGAAAACAAAAACTTCTGCAGTGCACCAACCTTTTAATTGCGTCACTTCTCCGTTAATTTGAAACTTTGTTTGTCCCATCTGAACGCTCTAAAACATTCAGATGGGACAAATATACTTTAAAGCATTTTATAATCTCAGTGTTCGCACGGCCGTCGGAGTGGAATCGCCACAGTCACTGCAGAATGTGAGACCTGCTGGTGACGTAACCCGTGACTAAAATTTATCGTGCAATCGAGTGCAAACCTTGTCATTTAACCTAAACCCCCGGCCATGGACTCGGACTGGACCGTGGATCAATTGGCACCGGGCCGCAGAAGAAATAATTAATTATACCCGTTTTTCTTTTCTCTTTTAAATATCAACAAACTTTTATTTTGAAAAATCTTTTATTTTGAACAATAACCGGATTACCTTAGCTACACTTTCAATCACTTGACTACGTCTGAGGGATCTTTTATTCTGAAACGTTTTACGTGGAACATTTCTTTTGCAAACGGATGAAGGTTAAGTGCAGGAACATAAGAACAGACGGAAGAACAACTCTGAAAACAAACAAAGAGGAGAACACTGCTCTGAAAGCTAGCTTAGCTAATGTTTTGATGTCAGTTCTAATCAATTCTAGTCAGTTTTTAGTGATAACGTTCATTTCAACGGCGGTCAGTCGTCTCAGTTACTATCCAGCAGCGTTTGGTCCCAGAAACGTCTCGCTGCTTTCCTGTGTCTGCGAGTGCAGGGGGGCTTACTCAGACATGATCTGTGTGTTTTGCAGGTGCCTTTACCATACATTAATGACCAGAGGAACTACAGACTGCAAGGCCTTCGAGCTTACACGCCATACACGATTCAGGTCCGCTGCAGAGACGTAGAGAACTCCCACGGTTACTGGAGCGACTGGAGTCACAACAAAACCATCACAACCCCAGAAGACAGTGAGTGCTCCAGCTGCACTTCAAAGAGCCACCGTGACCTCACTCCTCATTTATTTCTCTCCACTTTTGCCGCCGTTTGACCAGAACCATCAAGTCCGCCGGATTTGTGGAGAACCGTGGTTTATAACGGCACCAGTGAGCGACTGGTCCAGATCATTTGTAAGGTAAAGCCCCCCCACCGCAGCCCGTCAGAATAATTATGAAGGAAGCATGGCTGGAGTCCTCAGTTGAATGCTGGGTAATTGGTCAAAAACTTTGTTGGGAAGTGATTTGAGGAACACGCATGGGTGCAGATCCTCCTGAACGGCCGTCAAAAAAAGGATTTGTAATGATATCGTAAATGACAGGCACCTCTGACGCACAGGTGATGCTGCGGTACCTCCAGCTGCACGTATGCACGGGGTGTGCACGTGACACGTTAGTGCCCGTAGGATGTCTGTGACAGTCAGACAGCACACAGAGCGCACACACTTGTCACATGAACAGCCCGGGGGGGGGTAGAAAAATGTGTATGACACGTCTACGTTTTACCTACTGCCCCCTTACTTACCACGATCTACCACCACATTTCCTCTGTTGTAATTTTTATTCTTGTGATACACTTTACAAAAATGCTTATGGACTGTTTCGTGTATTTATAATGTCCCCATAAAGAAATAAGAAATAAGTAAATTTATTAAAAAAAACGTACATGATTGGATTTATATAATGTGCCTTTCTATTAGAAGGCGTGTCTCCGCTTTCGTTGTTGTGTTTATGGATTTGGTCATTTGCACCCAGATTTGCTGTTGTGTGTCAGTATTTGCTCATTTATACTGGGATTTGTTGTTGTTGTTGTTGTTGTTGTTGTTGTTGTCTTACCTGTAAGTGTGTCTTACACCTCTGGGCCACCGTAGAGCTGTGAGTCAAAAGGACCCAAAAAAAAAGGTTAAAGTCCAGCTCAGATCATCTTTTGATTAATTGGTAAAGCCTTCCCATCGGTGTGGAATTAATCCATCATTTCCCATCATCCATTTGTTAACATCCTCTCCCACTAGCTTACAGCACCTCACACCCCAACCTAACATTAGTGGCGCAACAAAAATGGCGAGCAATATCAGAGCGGTCCATCCGTCCAGTTCTGATCCAGATTCCAGGTCAGACCAGAAAAACAAAGACGTCCGTGGATCTGTTTGTCTGCTGGTGAATGAGTGGCTTTGCTCTGAAGACTCCTTAAAGCTGCTTTTTAACCTTTAGCTTGTGGTTCTCCTCTCCAGGATCCGGAATTCCCAAATGGGAGGATAACGAGATTTGAAGTGAAGGTTGAAAAGCAGAGGGACAGAGCGTGGAACCAAAGCGAGGGCTGGAAGAGCGTCCTGCTGAACCGGCCTGAGGCAGAGGACGCTGAGACGAGCATCACTCTGCTGGAACAGATCTCTCTGTCTAACCTGGAGTCGGTCAAGGTCTCCGTGGTGGCCGTCAACTCTTTGGGGAGGTCTCCAGAGGCCTCCTTAATCCTCCCTGTCAAACTACCGGGTAGGTGGGGTGTGATTGACGTGGAGCATTTCACTGCTACATCAACAATAGCAAATCTGCTCTGAAGTGTATTTTAAGCTCTGGTTGATGTTTTTGCATAATGCTTTGAGACTGCCTCGGTTTCATCTGGGAGTTCAGAAATATCTTAGAACATGTAGACATGGAGGCTTTTTCATCGGTTCTGCGGTCAGATTTATTTGCTTGTTGCAGGTGAGCATATTCTATACTTCAGATGTTTTTGGTAAAAAAGCCAAGCTTTCCCCGTTCAACTGCGTTCCCAGAGAACGCCATTCGCACTTGCGTCGACCGCCTCGACTTGGACGCGCGGTTAATTCGCTGCTTGACGTCTATCCAAAAATGTGTTCATAAACTAGACGCCCCAGACGAGTGTGGGAGGAGCTACCGCCAAATGCTTTGATCCTGGTTTGTGTTTATCTCATTTCCAAGGCGTGGAAAACACGCATGACGTTGATCAGATCAGGTTTACTTATTTTAAAGAATTCTACAAAAGCATCGGTGATCCCGTCTCCATGCCTGGGTTCATTCAGAGTCTCTTCTGTCTCGGTGACCCGGTTTGATGACCTGCTGTCCCGCATTAGTCTGAGGAGAAAAACATTTCAATTCAAACTAGAAAGGAGCTGGATTTCCAGAAGAAAATGCAGGGTTGAATGGTATGAATGAAAATGAAACTTAAAGGGTAGTAATTGGTAAAATATTAAAGAAAGAAATGATCAAAGTTGACTAAATAAAGTGAAAACATCACAATAACAAAAAAGATACTTCTGTGAGAAAGGCCAGCGCCGGGTATCGAACCAGCGAGCTTCTGCACCAAGGATTCTCCGTGTGTTTCAATGGAGGCAGAAATCCTGGAATATCAGCATATCAATATAAGTTCAAGGATTCGAAGGACCAAAAGTCACAACCGGAAAAAGGTGAAAGGGCTGAACATTAGGATAGTAAACAGTTAAAATAGCTGAAAAACTGTAGGAGTTAAGCGGCAAAAAATGACATAAGAGACTATAATAAAAGAGAAACAGGAAAACGATGAGAATTATTAGAGAATCTTTTTGTTATTTTTATTATTGTTTTGGACAAGAACAATCAAATTCTCCTCCATGTTGGGTTTGGACGCCACCTACTGATTACATCATCAACACGTCACAGGCCAAAGCGGAGTTCCTGATTGGTTGACGCGTCTTCTTCACCAAAGCTCAGATACTTAAACTCTGGATGTGCCGCAACGACCAAATTGCACCGCGATGGAACGGACTGCTGCCAGACCGCCGCGCCCGACGCTCAGATCGCACCGCAGCACCTTGGATCCCGTCTGTGTATTGACGTAACGATAACTAGACGCCCCTGATGTGCGAATCGCATTCGGTGTGAACGCAGCCTAAGCCTGACATCAGCACTATAATGTGCCTCATGTTAGTTTATAAAAACCTTTAGACATTTTTGTTGTTGGACGCCTTAATCAGAACAGGAAAAGGTCGATTGGCCTTCAGAGGTGTTGTTTTGGTGAGAATGAAAAGGCAGATTCTGTGAATGAGTGACACACGGCTGAGGCTCTGCCGGCGCCGCACAGCTCTGATGTTGTTTGTGTCGGTGACAGACAACGCCCGTGTGGAGGAACTGAAGGTGTGGCCCCACGAGGGCCAGCTGGTGGTGGAGTGGAAACCCCTCCGCAACAAATT
>CM074504.1:27033869-27050523 GCA_037389245.1 Oryzias sinensis
TGCGCGTTGCATGCGCGTTGCATGCGCGTTGCATGCGCGTTGCATGCCCTAAAATGGTCGAGTACGAGCACGCACACACACTGCACACACGTGAACGCAAAACGTTCACACAACACGCGAAAAATAAGCGTCGCCGGACTCTGCCAAAATAGTGCCGAGCACTTCCAAAAAGTCCCAAAAAAGTCCCAAAATACCAATATGTATTATCCCCATAAGTGGTTTAAACCATATTTGCCTAGTACATCTCGTCCATGCAAGTCAATTATATTTACCCCGCGCTCCAGGCCGCAGTACATACACCTACGATTGGTGTATTTAGCACAAGTGTGCCACAACTAGTTTCAAGTCATCCACATCCTTCCTTCAATTGTTATTTAATGTAGTAAGAGCCCACCATCAGTTGATTTCTTAATGTTAACGGTCCTTGTAAGGTCAGGGACAGAAATCGTGGGGGTTTCACTTCTTGAACTATTCCTGGCATTTGGCTCTACATCTCAAGGCCATTTAGTTTCTCGTCTCTCACACTTTCACTGGCCCTGACATTGGTTAATGGTGGAGTACATACTCCTCGTTACCCACCAAGCCGAGCGTTCTTTCTAATGGGCAGCTGGTTCCCTTTTTTTTTCCTTTTCATTTGCATTTCACAGTGCATACAGACCTTGTTGACAAGGTTGAACATTTAGAACTCGCCTGCAAGAAATATGGTGAATTATTGTAAGATATTAACAGATGAATTGCATAATTGATATCAAGAGCATAATAGTCAAAAAAATCTAGGAACGTTCCTATCATTATGACCCCCGGCTTCTACGCGTCAAACCCCCCTACCCCCCTATACTAGAAGGAGCTCTGTCATTCCTGCAAACCCCCCGGAAACAGGAAAGCCCCTACTAATATTTTATCCCTTCCAAATTTGTGTATATTTACATTATTTGTAATATTGCAAAAGCTAGCGTAGCTTAACTAAAGCATAACACTGAAGATGTTAAGATAAACCTTAGATTGGTTTCGCAAGCACAAAAGTTTGGTCCTGACTTTTCTATCACCTCTAGCTAAACTTACACATGCAAGTATCCGCAACCCCGTGAGAATGCCCTACAGTTTCCTTAGTGGAAACAAGGAGCTGGTATCAGGCCCAATTCAGTGCCCATGACACCTTGCTTAGCCACACCCCCAAGGGAACTCAGCAGTGATAAACATTAAGCAATAAGTGAAAACTTGACTTAATTAAAGCTAAGAGAACCGGTAAAACTCGTGCCAGCCACCGCGGTTATACGAGAGGTTCGAGCTGATAGATAACGGCGTAAAGAGTGGTTAATTTAAACGAAAAGCTAAAGTCGAATGTTTTCAAAGCTGTTATACGCACTCGAAAATAAGAAGATCAAAAACGAAAGTAACTTTAACTTTATGAACCCACGAAAACTATGAAACAAACTGGGATTAGATACCCCACTATGCATAGCTGTAAACTTTGATGAATAATTACATTATCATTCGCCAGGGTACTACGAGCACCAGCTTAAAACCCAAAGGACTTGGCGGTGCTTTAGACCCACCTAGAGGAGCCTGTTCTAGAACCGATAACCCCCGTTAAACCTCACCCTCTCTAGTTCATTCCGCCTATATACCGCCGTCGTCAGCTTACCCTGTGAAGGGCAAATAGTAAGCAGAACCAGTAATACTCAAAACGTCAGGTCGAGGTGTAGCATATGAGAGGGGAAGAAATGGGCTACATTCCTTGCTTCAAGGAAAACGGATAATATAATGAAATATGTATTAGAAGGAGGATTTAGCAGTAAGCAGCAAATAGAGAGTTCTGCTGAAACTGGCCCTGAAGCGCGCACACACCGCCCGTCACTCTCCCCGAGTCCAGTTTAAAACATAAATAAACCCTTTAAGGAATAAAGGGGAGGCAAGTCGTAACATGGTAAGTGTACCGGAAGGTGCACTTGGTTAAATCAGAGTATAGCTAAGAAAGAAAAGCATCTCCCTTACACCGAGAAGACATCCGTGCAAATCGGATTACCCTGATCCTAAAAAGCTAGCCCCAAGCCTTAGTTAAAAACCAATTCTTACTAGTAATTAAAAACGCTAAAACATCAATTAAATCATTTTTCCTCTTTAGTATGGGAGACAGAAAAGGACCAAGGAGCTATAGACAAAGTACCGTAAGGGAAAGCTGAAAGAGAAGTGAAATAAATCAGTTAAGGAGTAAAAAGCAGAGATTAGTACTTGTACCTTTTGCATCATGAATTAGCCAGTTTAATCAAGCAAAAAGAACTGTAGTTTGAAACCCCGAAACTTGGTGAGCTACTTCAAGACAGCCTATGTAATAGGGCCAACCCTTCTCTGTGGCAAAAGAGTGGGAAGATCTTCAAGTAGAGGTGACAGACCTATCGAACCAAGTTATAGCTGGTTGCTCGTGAAATGGATAGAAGTTCAGCCTTTTGGTTTTCTAGATTTAAGTTTAGTTCTACTTAACATAAATGGCTAGAAACCAAAAGAGTTAATCAAAGAGGGTACAGCCTATTTGATGGAAGATACAACTTTACTAGGAGGCTAAGAATCATAATGCAAAAGGTCAATGTCCAGGTGGGCCTAAAAGCAGCCACCCTAATTAATAGCGTTAAAGCTTAAGCATAAAATTCACCTACAATTCTGATAACCTAATTTGAAGCCCCTTAAATTAACGAGCTATTTCATATTTTATGAAAGAAATTATGCTAGTATGAGTAATAAGAAGTCATGAACTTCTCCTTGCACACGTGTAAATCGGAACGGACAAACCACCGAATTTTAACGGCCCCAATCAAAGAGGGTAAGTCGGATAAAAAAGAGAACAAGAAAAATCCCACACGACCACCGTTACCCCCACACCGGTGTGCTCACTAGGAAAGACAAAAAGGAAGAGAAGGAACTCGGCAAATATAACAAGCCTCGCCTGTTTACCAAAAACATCGCCTCTTGTAAAAATAAAATAAGAGGTCCCGCCTGCCCTGTGACTAATAGTTTAACGGCCGCGGTATTTTGACCGTGCAAAGGTAGCGCAATCACTTGCCTTTTAAATGAGGGCCTGTATGAATGGCACAACGAGGGCTTAACTGTCTCCTCCTCCTAGTCAATGAAATTGATCTCTCCGTGCAGAAGCGGAGATAAGAACATAAGACGAGAAGACCCTGTGGAGCTTTAGATCACAAGCAGACCATGTCAAGGACAATAATAAATGACTCAAACAAATTGGCTACTGTTTTCGTGTCTTTGGTTGGGGCGACCGCGGGATAATAAAAAACTCCCACGAGGATAGAGAAAACCTATTCTTATAACCAAGAGCTTCCTCTCTAAGTAACAGAACATCTGACCTTTATGATCCGGCCTAGCCGATCTACGGACCGAGTTACCCCAGGGATAACAGCGCAATCCTCTTTTAGAGTCCATATCGACAAGAGGGTTTACGACCTCGATGTTGGATCAGGACATCCTAATGGTGTAGCCGCTATTAAGGGTTTGTTTGTTCAACAATTAAAGTCCTACGTGATCTGAGTTCAGACCGGAGTAATCCAGGTCAGTTTCTATCTATGACGTACTCCCTTCTAGTACGAAAGGACCGAAGAGAGGAGGCCCATTGAAAACCATGCCTCAATCTCACCTTATGAAGAAAACTAAATAAGACAAGAGATTATATCTTAAGTCATAGAAAATGACATGTTAAGGTGGCAGAGCCCGGACATTGCAAAAGACCTAAGCCCTTTCCACAGAGGTTCAACTCCTCTCCTTAACTATGCTCTCAAAAATCTTAAACTACATCATAAACCCGCTGATCGTTATAATCTTCATTCTACTGGCCGTGGCACTACTAACCCTCGTTGAACGGAAAGTACTAAGCTATATACAGCTTCGTAAAGGCCCCAATGTTGTAGGCCCTTACGGCCTCTTACAACCCTTCGCTGATGGGTTAAAACTATTTACTAAAGAGCCAGTCCGACCCTCCACCGCCTCCCCCGCCCTATTTCTCATTACGCCTATTATAGCCCTCACCCTGGCTTTAACCCTGTGAGCCCCTCTCCCTATACCCTTTCCGGTTGCAGATCTTAATTTAGGAATTTTGTTTATTCTAGCACTATCCAGCCTAGCGGTTTACTCAATTCTTGGCTCAGGCTGAGCCTCAAATTCAAAATATGCCTTGATCGGAGCCCTCCGTGCAGTGGCCCAAACCATTTCTTATGAAGTAAGCCTCGGCCTTATCCTCCTTAACACCATCGTTTTTACAGGAGGTTTTACATTACAAACCTTTAGTACTGCACAAGAAGCTACGTGATTATTATTACCAGCATGACCCCTTGCAGCCATATGGTACATCTCTACCCTAGCTGAAACTAACCGGGCCCCTTTTGATTTAACAGAGGGAGAGTCTGAACTAGTCTCTGGGTTTAACGTTGAATATGCAGGAGGACCCTTTGCCCTTTTTTTTCTAGCAGAGTATGGCAACATTTTACTAATAAATACCCTTTCAGCAGTACTGTTTTTGGGATCCTCGACCTATCACGGCCTTCCAGAGCTGACCGCAGTTTTATTAATATTTAAAGCCACCCTTTTGTCAATTATATTTTTATGGGTTCGTGCATCATACCCACGCTTCCGTTATGACCAATTAATACACCTAATCTGAAAAAACTTTCTCCCCTTGACTTTAGCCCTAGTTATTTGACATCTTTCGCTTCCAATTTCATTCAACGGTCTTCCTCCTCAGTTCTAATCAGGAAATGTGCCTGAAAAAGGGTCACTTTGATAGAGTGAATTATGAGGGTTAAAGCCCCTCCATCTCCTTAGAAAGAAGGGGTTCGAACCCTACCTGAAGAGATCAAAACTCTTAGTGCTTCCACTACACCACTTCCTAGTAAAGTCAGCTAATATAAGCTTTTGGGCCCATGCCCCAAACATGTTGGTTAAAGTCCTTCCTTTGCTAATGAATCCCTATGTCCTTTCAACTCTACTAATAGGCCTGGGCCTTGGTACCACAGTAACATTTGCCAGCTCACACTGACTGCTGGCATGGATGGGCCTTGAAATAAATACACTCGCTATTCTCCCCCTCATAGCCCAGCATCATCACCCCCGCGCTGTTGAGGCCACAACCAAATACTTTTTAATTCAATCAGCCGCTGCTGCTACAATCTTATTTGCCAGCTCAACTAACGCCTGGCTTTCGGGCCAATGAGATATTCAACACATTACCCACCCCTTTCCAACCGTCATGGTCACAATTGCCCTGTCACTTAAACTAGGCTTGGCCCCTGTCCACGCCTGACTTCCTGAAGTAGTCCAAGGTTTAGATCTAATAACAGGCCTAGTATTGTCTACCTGACAAAAACTTGCACCTTTCGCTCTCCTTATCCAAGTCTTTCCAGACACCCCTGCTTTAATTACCTCTTTAGGACTTCTTTCCATGCTAGTCGGCGGGTGAGGCGGCTTAAATCACACCCAGCTACGAAAAATTCTCGCATATTCTTCAATTGCCCACTTGGGCTGAATAATAATTGTTATACAATTTTCCACGCCTCTTACAGCCCTTGCCCTATTAATGTACATTGTTATAACATCTTCTGCCTTTTTGACATTTAACCTCCTTAAATCAACTGACATAAATAGCCTCGCGATATCATGGGCTAAGACCCCCTCCATCACCGCCTTAGCACCCTTGATACTCCTATCTCTCGGTGGGCTGCCCCCTCTTTCAGGGTTCTTACCAAAGTGACTAATCATTCAAGAACTCACTAAACAAGAACTAGGACTAGTTGCCACCTTAGCCGCCCTCTCTGCACTGCTAAGTCTATTCTTTTACCTGCGCATTTGTTATTGCCTTACATTCACCACCTCTCCTAATAATCTAGCAGGAACGGCACCATGACGCCTCGGAACAAAACAGGTCTCACTCCCACTAGCAATATCGACCTGCTTCTCTATTCTCCTCCTGCCAATTTCTCCTGCCATCTTATCAATAACTCTTTCTCTGTTTTAGAGGCTTAGGATAGTATTAAGACCAAGGGCCTTCAAAGCCCTAAGCAAGAGTGAAAATCTCTTAGCCTCTGTAAGACTTACGGGACACTAACCCACATCTTCTGTATGCAAAACAGACACTTTAATTAAGCTAAAGCCTTTCTAGATAAGTAGGCCTCGATCCTACAACTTCTTAGTTAACAGCTAAGCGCCCAAGCCAGCGAGCATTTATCTACCCTTTCCCCCGCCTGCCGGGCAAAAAGGCGGGGGAAAGCCCCGGCAGGGGATCAACCTGCTACTTAAGATTTGCAATCTTACGTGGTAACACCTCGGAGCTGGTAAGAAGAGGAATTAAACCTCTGTCCATGGGGCTACAATCCACCGCTTAGTTCTCAGCCACCTTACCTGTGGCAATCACACGTTGATTCTTCTCAACTAATCACAAAGATATCGGCACCCTCTATCTAATCTTCGGTGCTTGGGCAGGCATAGTGGGCACTGCTTTAAGCCTGCTTATTCGGGCAGAATTAAGTCAACCCGGGTCTCTTTTAGGTGATGACCAGATTTACAACGTAATTGTAACTGCACATGCCTTCGTAATAATTTTCTTTATAGTAATGCCAATTATGATTGGAGGTTTTGGTAACTGACTTATCCCGTTAATGATTGGGGCCCCAGATATAGCCTTCCCTCGGATAAATAATATAAGCTTCTGATTACTACCCCCTTCATTTCTTCTACTGCTAGCTTCCTCTGGCGTGGAAGCTGGTGCAGGAACAGGATGGACCGTATACCCTCCCTTATCCGGGAATCTAGCACATGCTGGCGCATCCGTCGACCTAACCATCTTCTCCCTTCACCTAGCAGGTATTTCTTCCATTTTAGGCGCTATCAACTTTATCACAACAATTATTAACATGAAACCCCCAGCTATCTCTCAATATCAGACCCCCTTATTTGTCTGAGCTGTACTGATTACTGCTGTTCTACTTCTACTCTCTCTACCTGTTCTTGCTGCAGGAATTACTATACTCCTAACAGACCGTAACCTAAATACAACCTTCTTCGACCCTGCAGGAGGAGGAGACCCTATTCTCTACCAGCATTTATTCTGGTTCTTTGGCCACCCTGAAGTTTACATTTTAATTCTTCCCGGTTTCGGAATAATCTCCCACATTGTGGCTTATTACTCAGGAAAAAAGGAGCCTTTTGGGTATATAGGAATGGTCTGAGCCATAATAGCAATTGGCCTCCTAGGCTTTATTGTATGGGCCCATCACATATTCACCGTTGGAATGGACGTTGATACCCGAGCCTATTTTACATCTGCAACAATAATTATTGCAATTCCAACAGGGGTTAAGGTATTTAGCTGGTTGGCTACTTTGCATGGGGGCTCAATTAAATGAGAAACCCCACTATTATGGGCCCTTGGCTTTATTTTCCTCTTTACAGTGGGTGGCCTAACAGGCATTGTCCTGGCCAACTCATCCTTAGATATTATACTTCATGATACATACTACGTAGTAGCCCACTTCCATTATGTGCTTTCTATAGGAGCAGTGTTCGCTATTATGGGTGCATTTGTACACTGATTTCCTTTATTTTCAGGCTATACTCTTCACAGCACATGAACAAAAATCCACTTCGGGGTAATGTTTGTAGGTGTAAATTTAACCTTCTTCCCTCAGCACTTCTTAGGCCTGGCAGGAATACCACGACGGTATTCAGACTACCCAGACGCTTACACACTATGGAACACTATCTCCTCCTTAGGCTCCCTTATTTCACTTATTGCTGTAATTATATTCCTATTCATTCTCTGAGAAGCGTTTGCGGCTAAACGTGAAGTCCTCTCTGTAGAGCTCACATCCACAAACGTAGAATGGCTGCACGGGTGCCCTCCCCCCTATCACACATTCGAAGAACCTGCATTCGTTCAAGTTCAACAACCTAAATTCTAACCGAGAAAGGAAGGAGTCGAACCCCCATAAACTGGTTTCAAGCCAGCCACATAACCGCTCTGTCACTTTCTTCTCCTTAATAATAAGATTCTAGTTAAAATATAACACTGCCTTGTCAAGGCAAAGTTATGGGTTAAACCCCCATGTATCTTGCTTATGGCACATCCGTCTCAACTAGGTTTTCAAGATGCAGCTTCACCCGTAATAGAAGAACTTCTCCACTTTCATGACCACGCATTAATAATTGTCTTTCTTATTAGCACTCTTGTGCTTTATATTATTGTAGCTATAGTCACTACAAAGCTAACAAACAAATTCATTTTAGATTCACAAGAAATTGAAATTATTTGAACACTCCTCCCGGCGATTATTCTTATCCTGATTGCCCTACCCTCCCTTCGAATTCTTTATCTCATGGACGAAATTAATGACCCCCACCTAACAATTAAAGCTATAGGCCACCAGTGGTACTGAAGCTATGAGTACACCGACTATGAGGATTTAGGTTTTGACTCATATATGATCCCAACCCAAGACCTTTCCCCCGGGCAATTCCGGCTACTTGAGACGGACCACCGCATGGTTATTCCAGTTGAATCACCTATTCGGGTTTTAGTCTCCGCTGAAGATGTGCTGCACTCCTGAGCAGTCCCCAGCCTCGGAGTGAAAATGGACGCTGTCCCAGGCCGACTAAATCAAACAGCCTTTATTACCTCTCGCCCTGGTGTGTTTTATGGGCAGTGTTCAGAAATTTGTGGTGCTAACCACAGCTTTATGCCTATTGTTGTTGAAGCCGTTCCTTTAGAACACTTCGAAAACTGATCATTTGTTATACTTCAAGATGCCTCATCAGGAAGCTAGAAGGGAATAGCATTAGCCTTTTAAGCTAAAAATTGGTGACTCCCGCCCACCCCTGGTGACATGCCTCAATTAAACCCTGCACCTTGATTTGCTATTTTACTATTCTCATGACTAGTCTTTCTAGTCGTTATTCCCCCTAAAGTCTTAGCCCACTACTTCCCTAATGACCCCACACTACAAAGTGTAAAAAAATCAAAATCCGAAACCTGAACCTGACCATGACTCTAAGCCTTTTTGATCAATTTATGAGCCCTACACTTTTAGGAGTGCCTCTAATCGGACTTGCCTTAACACTGCCATGAATTCTCTTCTTCCAACCAGGCGCTCGATGGCTAAATAATCGCTTAATTACCCTTCAAGCTGTATTTATAAACTGATTTGTTAAACAAATCTTCCAGCCAATAAGCCTGGGCGGTCACAAGTGGGCTGCACTTCTTATATCTCTGATACTATTTCTAATTACCTTAAATATATTAGGGCTTCTACCATACACCTTCACTCCAACAACTCAGCTTTCATTAAATATGGCTTTCGCAGTCCCCCTTTGGTTAGCAACCGTGATTATCGGGATGCGAAACCAGCCCACACATGCCCTTGGACATCTTCTTCCCGAAGGAACGCCCACAGCACTAATTCCAGTCTTAATTGTAATCGAGACAATTAGTCTTTTCATTCGCCCACTAGCCCTTGGGGTTCGGCTCACTGCAAATTTAACAGCTGGGCATCTTCTAATTCAACTGATCGCAACAGCGGCTTTTGTTCTCTTCCCTATAATACCCTCAGTTGCAATCATAACTTCCGTCTTACTCTTTTTACTAACCCTTCTGGAGATCGCCGTCGCAATAATTCAGGCCTACGTATTTGTACTATTACTAAGCCTTTATCTACAAGAAAACGTCTAATGGCCCATCAAGCACATGCATACCACATAGTCGACCCAAGCCCTTGACCCCTTACAGGTGCAGTTGCCGCCCTCTTGCTTACCTCCGGAACAGCAATCTGAATGCACTTCAACTCCCTAGTTCTGATAACCCTAGGACTAGTCCTTCTCTTATTAACCATGTACCAATGATGACGGGACATCATCCGAGAAGGGACCTTTCAAGGCCACCACACACCCCCTGTTCAAAAGGGGCTGCGATACGGAATAATCCTCTTTATCACTTCTGAAGTATTCTTTTTTCTAGGCTTTTTTTGAGCATTCTACCACTCAAGTTTAGCCCCCACCCCTGAACTAGGGGGGTGCTGACCCCCTATAGGAATTACAACCTTAGACCCATTTGAAGTCCCGCTTCTTAACACCGCAGTTCTCCTTGCCTCCGGCGTAACAGTTACCTGAGCCCATCATAGCATTATGGAAGGAAACCGAAAGCAAGCTATTCAATCCCTTACACTAACAATTCTTTTAGGTTTTTATTTCACCTTTCTTCAGGCAATAGAATATTATGAAGCCCCCTTTACCATCGCGGACGGGGTCTATGGCTCCACCTTTTTTGTAGCAACAGGCTTCCATGGCCTCCATGTCATTATTGGTTCCACATTTTTAGCAGTTTGTCTCCTACGCCAAGTCCAATTTCACTTTACATCAGAACACCATTTTGGGTTTGAAGCTGCAGCATGATATTGACATTTCGTCGACGTAGTGTGGCTTTTCTTATATATCTCCATCTACTGATGAGGCTCGTATCTTTCTAGTATTAAAAAGTACAAGTGACTTCCAATCACTTAGTCTTGGTTAAAGCCCAAGGAAAGATAATGAACCTAGTGATAGCAACCCTTTTTATTTCGTTAGTTCTCGCATCCGTGCTCGCAACTGTCTCATTCTTTCTACCACAAATAACCCCTGACTACGAAAAGCTCTCACCGTATGAGTGCGGGTTTGATCCGGTTGGGTCCGCTCGCTTGCCCTTCTCCATTCGTTTTTTCTTAGTTGCCATTCTCTTCCTTCTCTTTGACTTAGAAATCGCTCTACTACTCCCTCTTCCTTGAGGTGATCAGCTCTCCTCCCCTTTAATAACTTTCTTCTGAGCATCTGCCATTCTTACACTACTAACCCTTGGCCTAATCTATGAGTGGCTTCAAGGGGGTTTAGAGTGGGCAGAGTAGGTATTTAGTTTAATAAAAACATTTGATTTCGGCTCAAAAACCTATGGTTCAAGTCCATAACTACCTAATGACCTTGACACACTATGCCTTCTCGTCGTCCTACTTCATGAGCTTCTTAGGCCTTATTTTTTACCGAAAGCATCTCTTGTCGGCTTTACTTTGCTTAGAAGCTATAATACTGATTCTCTTTATATCAATGTGCCTTTGAGGACTAATTTTAGCCTCAACTGTACTTTCAGCAGGGCCTATAATCTTACTTGCCTTCTCTGCATGTGAAGCAAGTGCAGGCCTGGCCCTATTAGTTGCTATATCTCGAACCCACGGCACCGACCGCTTAAAAAACCTAAGCCTCCTCCGATGTTAATAGTATTAACCCCAACTGTAATGCTTCTACCCCTGGTGTGATTATCTTCCTCCACACACCTGTGAGCATCAGCACTAGCCCACAGCATAGCAATTGCCTTAGTCAGCCTCTCCTGACTCTGCCTTCCAATAGAAGCGGGGTGATCTTCCCTAAACACTTTTATTGCAACCGACCCACTATCCACCCCCCTTCTTGTTTTAACTTGTTGACTTCTCCCTCTTATAATTCTCGCAAGCCAGAAACATATGGCGGAGGAGCCTGTTAATCGGCAACGAACATATATTTCCCTACTTGTTTCTCTCCAAATCTTTCTAATTTTAGCATTCGGAGCGACCGAAATAATTATGTTTTACGTCATATTTGAAGCAACTCTAATCCCTACTCTGATTATTATCACACGCTGAGGTAACCAGACGGAGCGACTTAACGCTGGCATTTATTTTTTATTTTACACTTTAGCCGGCTCCCTTCCTTTATTAGTGGCACTCCTGTTGCTCCAAAGCTCAACAGGATCCCTATCCTTCTTAACTACTCAATTCTTGCCACCTCTTCAACTACATACGGAAGCAAGCAAGCTCTGGTGGGTGGGCTGCTTGCTCGCATTCTTAGTTAAAATGCCACTATACGGCGCCCACCTCTGGCTCCCAAAAGCCCATGTCGAAGCACCCATTGCCGGATCAATAATCCTCGCAGCAGTTCTTTTGAAGCTGGGCGGCTACGGAATGATGCGAATTATTATTATTCTTGACCCTCTAACAAAGCAACTCAGTTACCCTTTTATTATTCTTGCCCTGTGGGGTGTGGTAATGACAGGATCAATCTGTCTTCGACAAACTGACCTTAAATCCCTTATCGCTTATTCCTCCGTCAGCCACATGGGCCTTGTAGCAGCAGGCATTTTAATTCAAACCCCATGAGGATTCACGGGGTCATTAATTCTTATAATTGCCCACGGGTTAACTTCTTCTGCCCTCTTCTGCCTAGCTAACACAAACTACGAACGCACACACAGTCGAACAATACTACTAGCCCGAGGCTTACAAGTAGTACTACCTCTCTTAGCCACATGATGATTTTTACTCACTCTTGCTAATCTGGCTCTTCCCCCTTTACCCAACCTCATGGGAGAACTCATAATTATCACATCACTATTCAACTGATCTAACTGGACCCTTCTCTTAACCGGAGCTGGGACCCTAATTACTGCTAGCTACTCACTTCATATATTCCTAACGACCCAGCGAGGCCCCATCACCAACCCACTCATAGCAATTGAACCCACCCACACACGAGAACACCTTTTAATAGCACTTCATCTTCTACCCCTCCTCTTATTAATCCTAAAACCAGCCCTAATCTGGGGTTGAACACTTTGTAGGTGTAGTTTTTAACTAAAACGCTAGATTGTGATTCTAGAAACAAGAGTTAAAATCTCTTCATCCACCGAGAGAGGCCTCCGTGGCAACAAGAACTGCTAATTCTGGTCTCTTTGGTTAAAATCCAAAGCTCACTCGGATAGCTTCTAAAGGATAACAGCTCATCCGTTGGTCTTAGGAACCAAAAACTCTTGGTGCAACTCCAAGTAGCAGCTATGCACTTTACAACTATAATCTTATCCTCAAGCCTTTTAACAATCTTTCTAATTCTTATCCTCCCCGTCCTAGGAACACTAAACCCAAGTCCCACAGGAAGTCAGTGGGCTAAAAAAAGCGTAAAAACCGCAGTTAAAATAGCCTTTTTTGTGAGCCTAATGCCCCTATTTATTTTCCTCAATGAAGGGGTAGAGGCTATTGTAACAAACTGGGAATGAATAAATACATTAATATTCAATATTAATATTAGTTTTAAATTTGACCTATACTCTATTGTATTTACCCCGGTGGCACTCTACGTCACTTGGTCTATCCTAGAGTTCGCATCCTGGTATATACACAGTGACCCTAACATAAACCGATTTTTTAAATACCTTCTTATTTTTCTTATTGCTATGATTATTCTCGTCACGGCCAATAACATGTTTCAGCTTTTTATTGGTTGAGAGGGTGTCGGCATTATATCTTTCCTACTAATTGGCTGATGATTCGGACGAGCAGACGCCAACACCGCGGCCCTCCAGGCCGTAGTGTATAACCGGGTTGGAGATATTGGACTGATTCTAGCCATAGCATGAATAGCAGTTAATCTCAACTCCTGAGAAATACAGCACCTGTTTTCTGTGGCCGAGGGCCACGACCTAACTCTACCACTACTCGGGATTGTCTTAGCCGCAACCGGGAAATCCGCACAATTTGGGCTCCACCCCTGGCTCCCATCAGCCATAGAGGGCCCTACACCGGTCTCTGCCCTACTTCATTCCAGCACCATGGTGGTTGCAGGCATTTTTCTTCTAGTCCGACTCAGCCCTTTAATAGAAGACAACCCATTAATTCTATCAGTCTGCCTTTGTCTAGGAGCCCTCACTACAGTTTTCACAGCAACATGTGCTCTCACTCAAAACGACATTAAAAAAATTGTTGCATTCTCAACATCAAGTCAACTAGGCCTAATAATGGTCACTATTGGCTTAAATCAGCCTCAACTGGCCTTCCTTCATATCTGCACCCATGCCTTCTTCAAAGCAATACTTTTCTTATGCTCTGGCTCCATTATCCACAGCCTAAACGACGAACAGGACATTCGTAAAATGGGGGGACTCCATAAGTTGGTCCCACTTACCTCTTCCTGTTTAACCATTGGGAGTCTGGCTTTAACCGGAACCCCCTTTTTAGCAGGCTTCTTTTCTAAAGACGCCATTATTGAAGCCCTAAATACATCTTACCTAAACGCCTGAGCCCTGGTCTTAACCCTTTTGGCTACGTCCTTCACAGCAGTTTATAGCCTTCGTGTGGTGTTCTTTGTCTCCATAGGCCACCCCCGTTTCTGCTCAATATCCCCTATTAACGAAAACAACCCTACAGTTATAAACCCCCTTAAGCGACTTGCCTGGGGAAGCATTTTAGCGGGACTTCTAATTACAGCTAATATTACCCCTCTAAAACCCATAATTATAACCATGCCTTTTACCCTTAAACTAGCTGCTCTCACTGTAACAATTATTGGGCTACTAACGGCCCTAGAATTAGCATCCCTCACCTCACAACAATTCAAAACAAAACCTCTCTCTACCACCCACCATTTCTCAAACATACTAGGTTATTTCCCAGCAGTAGTACATCGGTTTATCCCCAAAGCCAACCTGGTGCTAGGTCAACTAATTGCCAATCAAACAATTGATCAGACCTGGTTAGAAAAAACTGGGCCTAAAATAACAGCATCTGTTAATTTACCTCTAATTTCCTCAACTAGCAACCTTCAACAAGGGGTAATTAAAACCTATTTTTTAATGTTTTTCTTTACTATAGTTCTAACAATCCTTATTATTGTTGTCTAACTGCTCGTAAAGTACCCCGACTAAGCCCACGAGTTAATTCTAATACAACAAACAGAGTTAACAACAAGACCCACCCCCCTAATATTAGCATGCCGCCGCCTGAAGAGTACATCAAAGCTACACCCCCAGAGTCCCCTCGAAACAACGTGAATTCACTAAACTCATCAACAGTCACCCAAGACCCTTCAAACCAGCCCGAAGAAAAAAAGACAGAAACACATACTACTAAAAGCACATAAACTAGTATAAGTGTAGAAACGGGCCAGCTCCCCCACCCTTCGGGGTAGGGTTCTGAAGCCAAAGCTGCCGAGTATGCAAAAACAACCAGTATTCCTCCCAAATAAATTAAAAACAAAATTAAGGATAAAAAAGACCCCCCATAGCCTACTAGAATGCCACAGCTTATACCTGCCACTGTAACAAGGCCTAAAGCAGCAAAGTAAGGCGAGGGGTTTGAAGCAACTGCAGCTAAACCCAACACCAACCCAATTAATAGTAAATAAGTCATGAAAACCATAATTCCTGCCAGGATTTTAACCAGGACCTGTGACTTGAAAAACCACTGTTGTATTCAACTACAAGAACTTAATGGCCAACCTTCGAAAAACCCACCCTCTATTAAAAATCGCAAACGACGCTCTAGTGGACCTTCCAGCCCCCTCAAACATTTCAGTTTGATGAAACTTTGGGTCACTCCTTGGGCTCTGTCTGGCCGCCCAAATCATTACCGGCCTTTTCCTTGCTATACACTACACATCTGACATCGCCACAGCCTTTTCATCAGTTGCACATATCTGCCGAGATGTTAATTACGGCTGATTAATCCGAAATATACACGCAAACGGTGCTTCTTTTTTCTTCATCTGTATTTACTTACACATCGGACGGGGGCTCTATTATGGGTCCTATTTGTACAAGGAAACATGAAACGTTGGTGTGATCCTCCTCCTGCTTGTTATAATAACAGCCTTCGTGGGGTATGTCCTTCCCTGAGGACAAATATCATTCTGAGGGGCTACTGTAATTACTAATCTCCTGTCTGCCGTCCCCTACATTGGCAACGCCCTTGTCCAATGAATTTGAGGGGGTTTCTCAGTAGACAACGCCACACTCACCCGATTCTTCGCCTTCCATTTTCTTCTCCCATTCGTAATTGCCGCCGCAACAGTCGTTCACCTAATTTTCCTTCACGAAACAGGGTCCAATAACCCAACAGGGCTCAACTCAGACTCTGACAAGGTGTCGTTTCACCCTTATTTCTCTTACAAAGACCTCCTAGGCTTTGCGGCATTACTAGTGGCCCTAATCTCTTTAGCACTCTTTTCGCCAAATCTGCTAGGAGACCCCGACAACTTCACCCCCGCCAACCCGCTAGTTACGCCCCCTCATATTAAACCCGAATGATACTTCCTATTTGCTTACGCCATTCTACGCTCAATCCCAAATAAACTGGGAGGAGTACTAGCCCTATTAGCCTCCATTCTAGTTCTATTTCTGGTCCCCATCCTCCACACTTCTAAACAACGAAGTCTTACATTCCGACCTTTCACCCAATTTCTCTTTTGACTCCTCGTAGCAGACGTAATGGTATTAACCTGAATTGGAGGAATACCTGTAGAACACCCATTTATTATTATTGGTCAAATCGCGTCTTTTATTTACTTTTCCCTTTTTCTTGTAATAGCCCCAGCAGCAGGGTGACTAGAAAACAAAGTCTTAAAATGACAATGCATGAGAAGCTCAATTGCAAGAGCGCCGGTCTTGTAAACCGGAGGCCGAAGGTTAAAATCCTTCCTTGTGCTCAGAGAAAGGGGACTCTAACCCCCGCCCCTGGCTCCCAAAGCCAGGATTCTAAACTAAACTATTCTCTGCCGAGGTCCGCCGTACCTGCATGCGCGTTGCATGCGCGTTGCATGCGCGTTGCATGCGCGTTGC
>CM074504.1:27051023-27070756 GCA_037389245.1 Oryzias sinensis
GTGCCACACAGAAACAGGTGCGCCAGTGGGGGGTGGGGGGCAGGAGGAGCAGGCTGCGGATCGGATCCCGCTCTGCTGCCGGGTTTGTGGAAAAAGACTTTGGAGTTCTTGTCTAATGCAGCCAGGGGGAAGGTCTTTTTCTTTTCCTTTTTCCACACTGATTCTTACTCATCAAAACCCCCTCAGAAACATTTCCGATGCTTTATAAAACATTTATGAAATAACAATGGAATGTTGCTCAAAATAGAGAGGTTTTTACTTTTTATTCAGACTCTACTTTAGCGTACTTTTCAACGCACATTCGTAGTGTCACTCTGTCCCTTAAAACTAGGGATGGGTACCGTGCCCCGGTATTGAACGAGACCCGGGTCAACATTCTTCAAGACCGCAGTATGGTTAAGATCTGACCTCAACGGTTCTACTATCGGTACTGGAGAAGTCGCATTTTTTTTGTGTCCCACAAGATATAAACGTTATCTGCCATATTTAACTCACCAATTCAGTCAATTTTTTACAGCTCCTGCAGTCATGAGAGCATTAATTCAGCTTTTTTCCAGAGTAGGAACACCAGATGAAATTTTGACAGCCCAGGGAACCAACAAACTGTTCCAACAGCAGCTTGGCATCACTGCCATCAAGGCAACACCATACCACCAACAGACCAATGGCTTGGTGGAACGCTTCAACCAAACCCTGAAGAGGATGCTCCAAATGTTTGTGAGTGACACAGGGAAGGACTTGGATCAATGGCTGCCATTTCTGTTGTTTGCTTACAGGGAAGTCCCACAAGCTTCAACAGGTTTCTCGCCATTTTAACTCTTCTATGGCTGGGATGTCTAAGGCCCACTGGATCTCCTCAAGAAGAGCTAGCTGGGAGGCCAGACCCACTGAGACCTCAGAAAGAGGTGTGATCCAATTTGTCCTGGAGATGAGAGAACAGTTGGCAAGGTGGGAAGAGGCAGAAATCAACCAGCAAGAAGCACAAAGGAGCCAGAAGACGTGGTACGACCAGCAGGCCCGTCATTGCGAACTTCAACCAGGTCAGAAGGTTCTGCTGCTTCTCCTCTCTTCTTCCAGCGAACTCCTGGTAAAATGGCAAGGGCCGTACACCATTCTTTCGCAGGATGGGGCCTGTCACCTATGAGGTGCACCATCCTGACAAGAAGAAAGACAGACAAACCTACCACGTGAACCTACTCAAGGAGTGGAAAGAAGATGCTAACCATCCTACAGAGAACTCTTCTCTGGTCAGAAATGTGAAGGATGAAGACTTGGACTCTGATCTTGAAGCACTGACTGGTTGTCGACTGTTACTCCTCACGCATACACTTACACAAAGCTCAAACAACGCCACATTGTTTTGTATTTTATTTTTAAAGGAGATTAATGGGATTTCGCTGTAAATAACATAGACTGTTTCTCTGAGTGAATTGTTTATTTTTGTATGTTTATTTATGTTTTTGCAGAACAATGTAAAACTTTTTTTTTGGGACTAATGAAGAGCAACGCCCAGTAGGAGGGGCTTATGGTTTAAAAGGAAGTGTCACAGGAAATATGAGTGGTTGAGAGAGAGGGTGTCATATGCTGATGTGGCCTTATGTGGAGCAGTTAATGTGCTCTGTTCTTGAAATTAAAACAAGAATACCCTTCACCTTGGCTCCTCTGCCTTTATTTCCCTGAGGGACCCAGATACTGCCATTCAGAACTTGGAATGGAACAATTGGGGGCAATGGACATGAGAATTGGACTCTTTTGCGGTTGCTACCCCTGATGGTTGGTCATCTGATCCCAGAGAACAACACAACTTGGAGAATATTGCTTGAACTGAAAGACATAGTCGAACGTCTTTCCTCTTCCGTGTTTACAACTGAATCATTGTGCTATTTGGAGTACAAAATATCGAACCACAGGCAGTTCCTGCAGGAGGATTTCCTGGACTTCATGTTACACCCCAAACATCATTTTATAGAACATTATCCCTACCTCATTCATTGTTTCGGACAATTGCTTGACTGTTTGACTATCCGTTTTGAAGCTAAGCACAGTTTTTTAAAAAGTTGTCCTTGATGTGAACAATTTTAAAAATGTTTTGCTCACATTAGCTAAAAGACATCAACTTATTCTGGCTTACTTCCTGGACCTGTCCAGTCTTTTTAAGCCCCCAGTGGAAGCCAGGAATGTGATTCATGTTTCTCCAGACACTTTGGATTATTCACTGAGACAGGCCATCAAGTCAAAGTACAAAGATGTCTCATCCGTGTGTCTTACATCTCGCGCCTCTCTGCATGGCACAGTGTATGCTGAGGGCATGTTTGTGTCTCTTGGTAGCACAAGTGGCCTCCCAGATTTTGGCAAAATTCTCAAAGTACTAATTGTTGCAAACAAGGCCTCATTCATCATTGAGCGTTTTTCTTGCTTTGGAGCATCTCAGATATTATGGCCTTGTTATGGCTGTCTGATACCCATGTCTCATCTTATCCCCAGATCTCTTTCTGTATTTTCCAATCAACATAGAAGCCAGCCTGTTGCTGCATGTCGTCCTTTAATAATAATAATGGATTAGATTTATCTGCGCTTTTCCAGACGCTCAAAGCGCTTACATTGTGTCCATTATTCATTCACTCCTCATTCATACTTGGTGAGGGTAGCTACTGTTGTAGCCACAGCTGCCATGGGGCAGACTGACAGAGGCGTGGCTGCCATTTCGCGCCTACGGCTCCTCTGACCATCAGCGGGATTATTCATGCTCATTCACACAGTGGAGCCACACTGGAGCCAAGGAGGGTGAAGTGTCTTGCCCAAGGACACAATGACATTTGGCTGGTGGGAGCGGGGAATTGAATCGCCAAGCCTTTGATCATTGTATGACCTCTCCATCCAGAGGATGAGACTGACCACCTCTCGCCCCTCAGTCCTTTCAGAGACAGTGGATGAGCTGAAGATGTTGTTAATGATCCGTCTGAACCTGGAAGGCGAGGGTGAGATGATCATCCAATTTCAAGATGAAGAATTCAGAGGTGAATTCTGTAATCTCAACAACATACAGGATTTACATGGTGAAAAATTAAACTAAAGGTCATCATGAAGGCACCACCCAGCATTCCACAGTCAGATGACACACCAGACACTGCAAGCTTAGACACATCTTGTTGGTACTCAGGCGAGACATCTGGATGCTCAAAACCCTGGTTGACATTGAGTTAAAGCTCAGTTGAGGAAATGAAGTTTATCAGAAGGATGGTTCCCTTTTGCCTCTCTCGTCTCACACTGACATAAAAATCGACATTCCTGACAAGGTTGGTCGTGTCATGTATGAGTACAATGATTATCCAACTCAAACAAATAGAAGAAGTTGTCACAGCCCTGGTTGAAAAGCATCTATGTTTAAAAGAGCCAGGTTCAAAAGAGGGATTCTACTGCTGGAAGTTTAGTCTCAGTTTAAAGATGGGGAACCTGGGTCAGAAGTATCGTATTGCTGGATCGCGTGAGCTTGCAATAAACTGCAAAAGGTCAGCAGGGCAGGAAACCAGAAAGAGGAAGAAAGCCAAGCGGTGTGAGACCAAATTTCTACACCTTTAAGTTCATACAGAAGGTAATCATGGAGATTCGGTTTAGCGCATGCTCTGTTCGAGTTCATGGACTGCGGAACAAACTGCTTCAGTGAACAATGTAGAGACGTCCTTAAAAAAAAGCAGGTGCCACATAATTTTTGTTTGAGTTCTCTACAGATGGAATTTAAATTTTTGTGAACTGCTTTAGGAGTCTCTGTTTATGGAAAGATGCCAAAAAAAATGTTCTGCACAAATTCCTCTGTTATTCAGTTGGACTTATTTTTCAGCACTTAAATTATTTTTTATTAGACACTGGGTTTGTTTTGTGTAAAACGTACGTTTTACACAAAACAAACCCAGTGTCTGATAAAAAATAATTTAAGTGCTGAATAGAACTTATAGACACAATGAACTTCATTGAATCATGGACTTATTTTTGACACATTAGCAAAATGTGTAAATGTAAACTTGAAGTGTGTTAAGGAGAAAGCAAGTTATTTGTTCTGTTTTGTGACACACACACACACACACACAAACTGAAACATCATCCCGCACAAGGACATGTTATGAAAAATTGTTGTTTTTCTATATTTCTTTAAAGACAAATAATTAAACAGTTGTGTTACAGTGTTTGAAATGGCAAGCCAACTGCTAGTATTACTTGAAATTATACTACTCCATAAAATTTTATAACAAACATTGACACATAAGAGAGTTTTAAATGTTAATCTTTTCCTTGTTTCAAAAAGATAATTTTATACTGTTTTAATGACAATGCTTTTGAAATAAAAATGTTCACAAATTATTGAGATTGTCTTTAATCCAAAGCTATGTTGTTTTTATAGTTGTAGATTTTATATGGCATTTCTCATTGCATTCATCTTCTTAACCATTTATTCCCTTTCACGGGGTTGCTGGAGCCTATCCCGGCCACTTGGGCGTAGGCAAGGGATACCCTGGAGTGGTCGCCAGTCTGTTGCAGGGTGGAATATCCTCAATCACACATCCATTCACTCTCACAGTCACACCTATGGACAATTTAGAGTTGCCAATCAACCTACGAAGCATGTTTTTGGACGGTGGGAGGAAGCTGGAGATTCCGGAGAAAACCCACGCATGCACAGGGAGAACATGCAAACTCCACACAGAAAGGTCCCCATTGATGTTGTGTTTTTCATGTCCCCCAGCCAGGACTTGAACCGGGGGCTTTCTTGCTGTGAGGCAAGAGCGCTAACCACTGCGCCACCGTGCAGCTCATTTTTTTATTTCTCATTGCTTTGTGTTAAATTCAAACTCCGACCGACTTCTGCATTTTAGAAGCTGAAACCCCCTGGAAAAAATTCAAGTCAGCTCAACTTAAAATACTTTGTTACCTGGCTGCCTTAAAATTTTGATTTAAGCTAGCAAAATTTTTCTAATAATTTAAACTCAGTGATAGTTTTTCCAACTTAAAGTTCAAGTTCACATAACTTATTAATTTCTTGTGGGTACTTTTAATTTTGTAGTTTGTTGTGTCAACAATGCAAATTATGCAATCACTACTCAATTTTTCTGGCCATCACATTTTTTAAAGTAGTTGGAATATAGCTGTAAGTTGACATTACTTAAGAAATTAGTTACACTTAATAAGAAAGTTAGTGGAAAATACTTGACTTCCTTAGTTGATAAAGTAAAAATATTTGTTTATTTAACAAAAAAAAACATTTCCCAAAACAAATATTGTGATATAAGTGATATTGTTCACAGCTGTAAGGTCTAAATTTCTCTGCATATATGTATTGTTAGTAAACTAGTAATTTTCTTCTTAAAGCACAGAAATATCCATTGATAATTTGAGTAATAGTTTACAAAGTGATTTTGTGCCACTGCATTGAGAACATTTTTGCATTTGCAACTCAATTTTTTTTCAGATGTGTTGTCTCTTATCTCGCTTTCCCCCCCATCTTTGCTTTTGTGTTCACAAATGAGCACAGCATAAATTTGGTCCAGTAACTGACAAGAGGGTTCATTCTGCTTGGTCCAGTGCAGGGGTCTGCAACCTTCACATTTGGATCAGTTTCCCACAGAAATGAGAACACAGGGAGCTGCAACACCCTCTGGAAAACCCAGTGTTTCCAGTGAATGACCTAATTTCACTTGCTTTTTAAGTTTCACTCTTTCACTTCTCATTCAACGGGTACTGTCTTCAGAGGTGGTCATGGCTAGCTTGACGCCTTGGGCGAAACAAAATATAATTGATTTTAATTTATTATCAAACATAAGTAAAACATACTTGTATAGTTGAATTCACAATTAAGATATAGTGTGTGCTTACTTAGTTTACACTTAACACGCATCAGTTTGTGTTTTCTTTTTGAATGGCTGGCTTATGTCTTTTTTTTTTTCTTGATCTGAATACAACCCTGGCATGAATTCTAATGAATACATTCTGTTAATTTCCGATGGCTTCATGAGTAAACATCAATGGACACTAAAAGAGATATTCTTCTGTTTTTTTGTGCTTAATTGTCACATAAACTGAACAAAAAAAGACAAACGAATGTCTACATTGCCTCTGAAGCATTGACTGTACAGTAAAACCCTTGTTTTTCGCAGGGATTACGTTCCAAAAAGAACCCGTGATAGGCAAAATCTGTGAAGTAGAAACCTTTTTTTTTTCTTACAATTATTATACAATTAAATACTCTATTATACATTGAAAAGAAAGAACAGACCATTTTACAGGCTCAAGCATTTGTTTCACAAATAAAAGTACTTTAGAAACGGGTTTTTTCAACAAATAACTTCTGTACTGTACTGTCAAATAATAATTTTAATCATCAATGTGAACAGAAGGCTTCAAATTGCAGAGATTAGCCCCGCCCACTGCGACCCAAGTAATTGGATTAAACGGGAGAAAATTTAAAATGATTATGAAAAAAATTCAAAGTACAGTCAGTCAAATAGTGATTCAGGTGTATTTCACTGCTCTTCAGACTGAGCCGCTGCATCCTAACTCCACTCTGCAGTGTTTTCTTCTTTTGAAGCCCGCGGTGCAGCTGTGTTTGTTCAGGAGAAGAACACAGTGATTGGCTGTTGTTGTCGCTCTTTTTTCTATGGGTTTTAGAGAAACTCGAAATTGCAAGATGATTTGCACGTACGTTATGTAAATTTGGCTGTTTTACGTACGTGTACATATTAAACTGCAATGTTATTGACGCACAGGTAGAGAAGAAGCTGAGGGACTTTTTAGCCAATCAGAATGCAGAACACAATGCACGATGCAAATCTGTGAAGTAGCGAAACCGTGAAAAGTAAACCGTGTTATAGCGAGGGATCACTGCTAATAAACAATACTAGTCTAATTAAGTGCAATCCTTCATTTGCCAAATGTTGCTTAAAATTTTACTCCTCAAACAGTAAATTTAGTTTTATTTGGCACCCATCAAGTTTTAATTTTGAGCACTGCCTGCCCTCCTTTATCCTTGGAGTATTTTTCTTCCTCTTCTTTCTAAACTCATGTTCAGTTGAGTGAGATGATGGAAACAAATTCACTTTGATGCAGACTCGTTTCCAATTTTTGTTCTTTATCTTTTCCTAAAATCTAGTAACCCCAATAAATTATATTCATTTTAAGAATGACAACTATTTTTTTATTAGGAAACAGTTGTTAGTTTATTGTGGATCTGAAATCATAAGCACTGAGTCTCAGCCCCTCCCCCACCACTCTGCCTGTTCACATCGTATGCAGCTGCGAGTTGATTTCCCCCGCGCGCAACCCCCCCTCCAGCGTGTTCTACACAGAGAGCGCAAAAAACCCTCATCATAGCAGCAAGTTGACACGATGGTAGGGGTGCCCTATGCACATTTCCATATTTTTACGTGGAAATTGGCGGTTTTAGTCTAGAAAATCTGCTGGTGGGGAAATTAAATACCTGACAATTTTTTCTTTTGTTTTATACTGCGCGCTCATATGCCCTCTACGAGATTGCCACTGACTGTCTTTTTAGAACTTTCCAACCCATAACAGACTCTGGTCCGCGTTTACAGCAGCAAACATTGTAGTTTCTGTTATTGCCAGAGCAGTTTGCTTCAGTAACCCAGTTGCACAGAGGGGGAATGCACTCTTAGAACAGCCCATCGGAGTAAAAATTATTACAATGAAAGCTTTGGTGTGGTGGAACCACACCAAAACCAAAACAGACATTACAGTATGTTCTGTTGTTCAAATTACTACAGCATATATTGAGTCAGAAGACTATCCTTAACAAAGTAATAGAGAACCATAAAGGAAAAAATGAAACTGAACAAACCTCTTTTTATTAATATGAGTCCATTAAAGATGGCAGTAATTTCATGGAAAACAATTTCTTAAATTCAGAAGAATTGCAAATTTTAATTTGCCTGTATATTGATGATTTCGATACTTGTAATCCTCTGGGCACGTCTAGAAAAAAGCATAAACTGTGTGGAGTTTACTTGGTACTGGCTAACCTGCCACCAGGTTCATACTCTTGTTTGTCCTCCATTTATCTTGCTGTAATATGTAAAAGTAATGATTTAAAGACGCACGGCTATGTAAAAGTTCTAATCTAGAGCCTCTTCTGAAGGATCCCAAAACTTTGGAGGACCATGGAATCTATGTTCCTTTTTTAGGTAAATTTGTTAGGGATACATTACATAGTGTTGTAGCCAATAATCTGTGAGCGGATGGTTATGCCTGTTTCATTGAAAGCTTTTCTGGAGAGTACTTTTGTCGATTGTGCACATCAAAAAGTTGTGATAGTAGGTCTCACTGCGTTGCATCTGGTGCCTTCAGCCTCAGATCAAAAGAGAGCCACAAAAACCATGTAAAAATAGCTTCTGAGAAGAACACGCACTATCTTGGGGTTAAGCAAGAGTGTGTCTTCTCTAAAAGTTTGTCCCATTTGTTGTCACTGGTTTCCCCCCTGACATTGCACATGACATTTTTGAAGAAATTGTGCCTATTGAGCTATCTTACTGTCTGGCTTCTGTGATATAAAAGAAGATTTTCACTCTAGATGACCTAAATAAGACTATCTTGTCATTTCCTAATAAATGGTCAGATAAAACTAACAAGCCACACATTGTGTCACCCAATTTATGTACCCAAAAAGCTATCGGAGGCAATGCTCACGAAAACTGAGGTTTGCTAAGGCTTCTCCCATTTCTGATTGGGCATCATGTGCTAGCATGGGAAGGTGTTTATGGATTTAAAATAAATCGTAGAGTTAATTGCCCCTGTTCATAATGGCGAATCCATATCATACCTTGAAAGCAAAATAGTTGAACATGTTCCCCAACTTCAGACTTCTGCCAAAGCACCACTATTTGGAACACTACCCTAAGAGGATAAGACTTTTTGGTCCTCTCTCAGCTCTGTGGACAATGAGGTTTGAAACCAAACATAGTCTCTTTAAGAATATTGTGAACCATATCAGTTGCTTTATAAATGTACCTCTCACCGTAGCTTAAAAACACCAGATGATGATTGCTTTTCACATCAATTCCCCATCTTGCAGATGATCAAATCTTGATGTGCATCATGTGTCCTCTGTTGATTGAACTACGAAGTCGGTCAAGCCATTAATTCCAAATACCCGGACAGTTGAAGTACATCTTGCCAATAGTGCATCACACAGGGGCATTTTTTACAGTAAGGGGATGATAGTGGCTCACAGATCCCTAAGTGGAATCACAGAGTTTCCAATGATAATTATGGCCCGCAGCATCAGTCACTGACTGCAAGGACCATATTGTTTTCGCAGTTGGAACGATGACTTCGCTGTCTTTCAGCGAGAATGTGACCCCCGCCGCATGCTCGAAAAGTCACCAAAACGTGCACACACCTGAATACACTTTTGAGCGATTTTCACGCAATTGCACACCCTTGCTGGCAGCTCCAGTCTACAAACAGCAGAAGTGTCGTTGACCTTTGACCTTGGGAAAAGGCCACCATCCTGCATTTTTAAATAAAAGCCCCTTTACAAACGAAAACTCGTCCTAGGGATTTTTTGCCATTGTCTCGTAACTTTTTAGGCATCCATAGCAAGGTGATGCGGACAAAATGTTGGAATTAGAAGTTGTAGATTTTGAACGGCGTGCGCATTGGAAGATTCGCAACCGTTGCCATCTTAGCTAGCTCGCACATTTTTTATCGGAATGTCGTGAAGAGGAAATATGCGATTCCCTGCCCCACGTTGAACAAAACGATGTCACGCATGACAAGATTGATAAAGGAATGTGGGCGTGGTAAGCAAAAACCGTCGCAAAAAAATGTGCCGACTCGGCAAAAAAAAAAAAAAAATCTGGATTTTTTTTTTAAGAATTGGCTAACGAAACCCAGATTACTTTTTCCGGTATATCCAAACAAAGTTTTGAAATCATTATGTGTAGATGACACAACCTATGGTTTGGCGGCCATTTTGTGCCAAAATCTGCCATTTTGAGATTTTCGCGTTTTTACACAATATGGAAAAACAAACTTTTTTTCGAGCGATTTTCATGAAATTAGACTCATATGTCCCTAGCCTAAGTCTACAATCACCTCTGGAGTTTTCTATAAATTTTCTATAAAATACACCTTTACCGCTGGATTCAATCGTAAAGTTGTCGTTGGAATTTTCAGCGATCGTCTCGAAACTTTTTGGGCATCAACGGCAAGCTACTGTGGAAAAAATGTCGCAATTAGAAGTTGTAGATTTTGAACGGTGTCTGTGTGGCAAGCTAGCAAAGTGGCGCACAGTTATAACTCCCATGCCTTTCAATACAATACAGTGAAAATTGAATGCATGTATCCATGTCAGGAACTGAACATAATGAAAAACACTGGACATGGACATATAAGGAATGTGGGCGTGGTTAGCATGAAACCACTGTTGCTAAGGACAACAAAAAGTTTACTTTTATCGATTTGTCTGAAACTGACGTCAATCTGTTCGTCCTCCCGTGGCGAGGAAAACATGCTATGGAGATAAAATCAACAGAAAAGCCGCCATTTTGAAAAAAGGTTTTTTTTTTTTATCAACTTATGACATAAAGCTCTGACCAATGGAGCAATGTGTTTTTCTGAGTCAGTTGATGATGCTGATCACTATGCTAGCACTTTTAGCCAAATAAGCATAGTTAGCATAATTAGCAAATGCAGCCTTGACTAGCTTTTACTATGTGGGCGGTGAGGGCGGCGGTGGTGTTGGCCGTGGAAGGCGGGTTGCGTCTGTGGGCCATACAACGCAGCTTGCGGCTTTAATTCAGTTGTGTATTTTCAACGATAAATTATTTGTGATTGTTAAACTGATGCATGCTTGGTATTTTGAACACTACAGAGCCTTTTCACTAAATTCATTGTCCCCAAAAGAAGTCAGGCTTTTGTCATTCCATGATCTGGCTGACACCTATCCATTAGCTGACTATACGGTTGCAGGAGGTCATATGGTGACCCCAAAAAGGCATATCCTCATAAAAGGTTTGTAAAAAACTGTAGGTTCTTTGTTTAAAAAAAACAAAAAAAATTGTTTTTGCTGCTTTACTTATTTTTCCCCTGACAAATTTGTTATTTACCTCTTTTATTATTGTCACTCTTAAAAGGGCCTATACCATGCTTTTCTTAAGCCTTTCAGAGTAAACTATATCATTATATATTGTTATTTATTACCTTTTACACACAAAAGATTCTTTATGAAATATGAGTTATTTTTATGAAGTATTTTCATACTCAGAAGTGAGATGCCTCCATTTTTGAGGCACCGCCTTTTGCTCTTGGGAAGCTGTGGGAAAGTTGAAGTAGGAAAGGCTGCATGTGTGGATGGGTGTACTGTGGAATGCCTGAAGTGTTGTGGAGCGATCGTGATTGAGTGGTTAGTGAGATTGTTGAATGTGTGTTTTGTAAGTGGGCAGGTGCCGCTTGATTGGATGAGTTCGTGTGTGGTTCCCCTGTACAAAGGTAAGGGTGATAAGTATGAATGTGGTAGTTTTAGGGGTATTAGTCTGTTGGGTGTTGTAGGCACCCAACAGACTAATAGATAGAGAAGCGTTGTGGGTTGTGTTGAGTATGTATGGTATTGATGGTAGATTGTTGGTGTGAAGAGTTTTATAGAAACAGTAGAGCGTGTGTGAGAGTAGGAAATAGCATGAGTGAGTGGTTTCCTGTGAGGGTTGGTCTGCGTCAGGGATGCGTGATGTCTCTGTGGTTGTTTAACGTGTATATGTATGGTGTGGTAAAAGAGGTGAATGAAAGGGTGTTAGGTACGGGTGTGAGCATGAATACTGACGGCAGCGAATGGAGTGTGAATCAGTTTCTGTTTGCAGATGATACTGCACTAGTGGCTGACTCAGAAGAGAGCTTGGCATGTCTGGTTGAGGAGTTTGGAAGGAAGGAAGTTGAGAGTGAATGTGGAAAAGAGTAAGGTGATGAGGTGTACAAGGTTAAAGGGTGAACGTAGATTGAATGTGGCATTAAATGGGGAGTTGTCACTGAGATGAGATTCTCTCCAGATATGAGATGCGTCACTAGTGATATCCAAGGTCAGGATATTTCCAGATCTATCCATGTCAAACCTGTTGATATCTGATGTCCGTATACCAGTCATATTTGAAAGATTAAAGATTAAAAAGATAGATTAAGATTTGGAACATATGGCCATCAGGCATATCTGAAGAACCAACACCATTGATATCCGAGGTCAGGATATTTCCAGATTCTATCCATGTCATATCTGTTGATATCTGTATACTAGTCATATCTGAAGTCAGGATTTGGAACATATGGCCAGCAGGCATATCTGGAGAACAAACACTAGTGATGTAAGTCAGGATATTTCAAGATACCGGTCATCTCGAAAATATATAAGAAATAAAAGGTGACAGAAAACCGGTATTATTCAAAAATATTTTATTACAAAATAAATAAATCAGTCAAAAACCACAGACAAACAGGCATCCTTTTTTTCTTTTCTGCCAGATAGCAGCTCTTGACTGGTGGTGGGTTTCTTTCAGTAAAGCCAGCTGAGTGTCTAATGCGTAATTTTGGCTCAATTCCACTCCTCCAGTTTTCATCCCAGGCTTTTTGGTATTTCAGCATCACCCTGGTTAGCCTAGTGGAGCGCCACTTTGGCGAGGCTTGATAATAAGATGGTTTGTCATAGTCACTTTCCTCGTCGCTGACATAGTTTGCGTTGGCTCCTTTTATATATGACAGATCCTCTTGATTGAGAATCTTCTCAGGAATTTTGACCCTCTTTTTGAAGAGCTGTGGACCAACAGGAAAGGAAAATATTATTTTAATTAGAGGAAACAACATACACACACATACATACACAGTTCAACTGGACCATGCATGACCTGAGTAAATGAAACAAGGTCACAAATAGGACAACTCACCTGATCATGCTGACAGGTCCTCCTTTTGACCCCCTTCTTGCTTCCATCTCCATTCTCTCTCTTTGCACTTGAGACTGTCAATAGCTCGATAACCAGCTCCTAGTCGATGGAAATATGAAATGTACAGAAGATGAGGTCAACATTTTGCAAACATGTTTCCAAAGTGGAATATTCAAAATGTGCCATGCAGACTGTCACAGTGGCTTATCTTAATTATCCATTGTCAATGCTATATCGTTATTGTAACTTAGTGTTTGGTCTTAAGACATGGAAACACTAAATGAGCTATCACACTAATACAATTGCAATCCTATTCAAAAAATCTCTGAAAAGAAAGTAACACTGAATACTTGACATTGAGTCTCTCACATTATCTCTAACTTATGGTGAGTTGTGTAAATCCAACTTCATGTGCTTACTTCTAACTTGGTGGAAACTCCAATTTGGTTCCACATCTTTCACTGCTGCCATCATCTCCTCATTGTGCGATGTTCTGAAGCTAAAAAAAAAAGACAATATTTTATAACTGACTGGAGTTCTTGTCAAGTTTCCTAAAACAGTAGTAAGAAAGAAACATACTAGTCATCTGCCCAGACCTTCCACTGGAGCTGCTCTCTGAGGTTCTTGTGTATGTGATGGACAAGAATCTGAAAGGAAGGAGAAGTCTGTTAGGTTACAGTAACATTGCTGTTCTGGCCAATGTTCTAGAATACAGGCCCCTGCCCAACACAAAACCCCCCAGCGGCCGAGTGGCAAACTCAAGAACGCATGTAGCTTATAACCCCAAAGGAATATCCGCCAACGTTCTCCGACCACGGTCAGAGGGAGAAAAGTCGTCGGAGAAAAGGTTCAACATATGCTAAACATGAACAACCTTTTTTATTTTCCTGCCACTTTTGACAGAAGTGCAGAGACATCGGGGCGCCTGCGCTCCACCCTCGCCCCACAGGCTCCTCTCCTTTCCCTCCTCCGGCGCCCCCAGCAAGAGGGGGGCCGACGTTCGGACGCCGTGCGCAGCTGCCGGTGGATCCCCGTGTCTCCGTGCTGACCGTGCTAAACGGGCCCCACGCCGGTGGGGGAGGGGACGTCTGCCACTCCAGCGGGGTAATCGGGAGGGAGTGACGCCACGGCCGCCCAACACGTAGAACCTAAAAGAAACTTAATTGACATAGTGCCCAGGGTGTCCAACATTTGTCCATAACCGCACGAGAACACACAATAATTAGCAAAGATGAATATGTTTATAGTTCAAATCACACACGCAGTCCTGTAACTTTAAATAAATAAATAAAGTGTGGGTCCTCGGTGATGACGTCCCGCGGGTGATGCGTTTTACGGTCTGACACCGAATCCCAGGAGAAGCTACTAGGCTGCGCGGATGATCCATATGGATCACAGTACCCGGTTCTGCACAGACCTGTGCTGCGGATCCCAATCCCCAATCCCCTCCACGCACTTCATTTAATCTGTACGGTCACGTCCTCTGCTGTTTACCGCGTTAAAGTCGCTGCTCGACGTTTGTCCGTTAGGTGATGACATGTTTCTGGATTACTTGAAGTTTTATACAGAAGCGAAGTTTTCAGCACAAAATATTTTTAAACACTAAAGATACATACGGAAACTTCGAGGGGGGGGGGTCGTATCCTGTGTCCTTGTAGCTTCTTGGTTTTTTCCACGTCGTCCAGCCTCTGTGATTATGTTTCGATCGCTTCAGATGAAGACTCTTTTCCTGAAAAAAGGGAAAGAAGGATGTGGTTTATTTTTCTATTTAAAATAGCCTAACTAACCCCCGGAATTGGTTAAATATAACCCCGTAGCCTCCAAGCCCCGAATAAACATGCCCTTTAATTTAGATAAAAAGTTTTACCTTAACTTATAGGCTCGGCCGGGTCACTGCCGCCAACTCCCGGATCCTCTGAGGTCTGGTCGCTGTGAGGACGCGGTCGGCCTCGCTTACAAGAGGGTGTGCATGCAACACCGTTGTCCATGTTTCCTACGGTCAACTTTTATTCTTTTTTTCCGTCTTCATCTTCGGCCCTATGCTCCGTGCCGCCATTGTTTTCAAACAGATTGCGTCATGGCGGCGCGGAGCTCTGTAACTCGACAGCTGATTGGTCGCGCTGCAGAACATGACCAATCAAATTTCACTTTACTGGAGCTCGGGTAACACGTCACGGTTGTTTGTTCTCCTCGTGTTATTTTGCGGCTTCGAAACTTTGGACTGAGGATGTTTTGTTCCCGGCAGTGTTTGGAGAAAAGGCTGGAGTGTGACACAAAAATCTATGATAAATAAAAAAAATGAAAGAAGTTTCTTTTAAAATCATTCACAAAATTTACCCCACTAATCAATTCCCACTAAGATACATTAAAAAATTGATCCTAACTGTCCCTTTTGCAAAGAACATCCAAAAGCAATTAACCATCTTTTTTGGAATTGTACTGAAATTAGAATTTTTTTTTTATTGGTATAATATGAGATACTGTTTTACAAAACATCACAAAAGACTTTCCTGCCACTTGATACATGCTCAGGGAGAAATTGGCTGTTGAAAATGCCAAAAATTTGTTGTATGCCCGAAGTGCCACTGTATTTATTACCTTTGATGAAGCAATGAGGATATTACTGTATACCTTATTCAAACTTGGATTGACTTGTCAATACTTTTCACACCTGTTTTTAAACATTATTGGGAAAATATAAGTGCAGAGCAAACTCAGCTTAACAGATCAGATGCGTAATTCAAATTTATCATAAACAATATATGTCTGGAAAAAATATATGTGCTTTTGAAGTATCTTGTTCACATAAATTGCTAGGCAAGGCACTTATCAAACAAGTGATACATTTAATATCTAGAGACAATACATGTCCTAATGCAGTATCGCCTTTGCACATATCATAAAATACGGTGTAGGTACCATAACCGTTTGGCCTGGAACTTCAGTTCGGGGTCCTTTCGACTGAGTATAATGTCACACTACGGTAACCCGACTTGGACAAACTACGTAGCGTCGACATCTGCTTTGGCTCTACATGTTTTCATTTCACGTTCCCTTTTGTAACCTAAAGGAGTTTTCCCTCATAAATTGTGTCTGACAATATTCTTTGGTATTTTTATGGAGACATGCTATCACAATCCGCTCATTACTCCAGTTTAAGTTCAGCCGTGGGTGAAATTTTTGTCAGCATGGCTAAATGTTGCCCTTCCGGGTCCGTTCTGTCAATAATAAGGCAATGGGTGCACGGATTAAAAAAACTATAAGAGAACATGAATTCAATAATAATCCTAACAATAATAAAGGCACGTTTCGAATGCAATCTCGCTCTATCTTACAGCTCTGTTCGTTTACAATAGACGTCAAAATATTTTCTTCTATGGTGGTATCGTAAATTGTCTAGACCAATCACTGTCTGACACGTCATCAGACCAACGTACAACCAATCACATAATGTGACGTCAGCACTAGTTGAAGGACCCCGAACGGAAGTTCCAGGCCGAACGGTTATGGTACCTACAGTGGCAATGGTAACCTCTGAGGATATACACCAGAAATGCTTCAACACTTAGATAAGTATACACTACAGATACTACAGGATATTTACCTTCTTCAGTATCTTTAATCCAGATATTTCCAGATTTGACTTCAGGTCATATTCAGGACTTGGATATGACCAACATAAGACACAACCAGTATCTTTTGCCCGGAAACCTTCAGGTATGCTGCATATCTGGATATGCACCAGAAATTCCTCAACACTTAGATAAGTATACACTACAGATACTACAGGATATTTACCTTCTTCAGTATCTTTACTCCAGATATTTACAGATTTGACTTCAGGTCATATTCTGAATTTGGATATGACCAAAATAAGACACAACCAGTATCTTCTGCCCGGATATCTTCAGATATGCTGCATGTCTGGATATGCACCAGAAATGCCTCAACACATAAATATCCTGTAGTATCTGTAGTGTATACTTATCTACCTTCTTCAGTATCTTTAATCCAGATACAGTGGGGAAAATAAGTATTGAACACGTCAACATTTCACTCAAAGAAACACATTTCTAATCGAGCTATTGACACGAAAGTTTCACCAGATGTCAGCATCAACCCAAGTAATGCACACATAGAAAGAAATCCAAACATTTATGTCCATAAATGAAGTTATGTGTAATAAAGTGAAATGGCACAGGGAATAAGTATTGAACACATGAATAAAAGGAGGGGTAAAAAGGTCTGGCAAGCCAAGAAAGCAGCTGGAGTTTGTCAGTATTCAGAAGGTTAACCTGCCCCCTATTAGTGCAAAGTAATATCAGCTGGTATTGTCCTGATTGATGCCTTTTAAAAAGGTTACCAGTAAGGTGTTAGACAAGAAGCATTGCATGATGGGTAAAAGCAAAGAGCTGTCCAAAGACCTACACAACCTTATTGTTGCAAAACACACTGAAGGCATTGGTTACAGGCGCCTTTCTAAACTTCTGAAAGTTCCATGAGTACCATTGGGGCCATCATCTGGAAGTGGAAAGAACACGGCATTACCATAAACCAGCCACGGCCAGGTGCTCCTCGCAAGATTTCAGACAGAGGAGTCAGAACAATCATCAGAAGGGTTCTCCAACAGCACAGGACCACTCATGGAGAGCTTCAGAAAGACCTGGAATCAGCAGGTACCGTTGTTTCACAGAAAACAATAAGTAATGCACTCAACCGCCATGGCCTCCATGCACGCACACCACGCAAGACTCCATTTTTGAAGAAGAAGCATGTTAAAGCTCGTTTGGAGTTTGCCACACATTTGGATAAACCCATGACATTCTGGGTGAAGATACTCTGGTCAGATGAGACCAAAATTGAACTCTTCGGATGTCATAAGACACAACATGTTTGGAGGAAGAATGGCACCGCACATCACCCCCCAAAACACCATACCAACAGTCAAGTTTGGAGGTGGGAGCATCATGGCGTGGGGCTGTTTTTCAGCATGTGGTACTGGTAGACTTCATATCATTGAAGGACTAATGAATGGAGAAAAGTATGGAGACATTCTTGATCAGAATCTGCTGTCATCTGCCAGGCTGCTGAAGATGAAAAGAGGGGGGATCTTTCAGCAAGACAACGATCCCAAGCACACAGCCAAGGTAACACTCAACTGGTTGAAGAAAAAGAAAAGAAAGCTGCTAGAATGGCCCAGTCAATCACCAGACTTGAATCCAATTGAAAATCTTTGGAAACAACTGAAGATCCGGGTTCACAGAAGAGACCCCCGGAACCTTGAAGATTTGAAGGCAGTTTGTGTGGATGAATGGGCCAAAATCACACCTGAGCAATGTATTCCACTGGTTTCTCCATACAGGAGGCGTCTTGAGGCTGGAATCACCAACAAAGGTTTTTGCACTAAGTATTAAATAAATTTCAGTGAGCGTGTTCAATACTTATTCCCTGTGCCATTTCACTTTATTACACATAACTTCATTTATGGACATAAATGTTTGGATTTCTTTCTATGTGTGCATTACTTGGGTTGATGCCGACATCTGGTGAAACTTTCGTGTCAATAGCTCGATTAGAAATGTTTTTTGAGAGAAATGTTGACGTGTTCAATACTTATTTTCCCCGCTGTATTTACAGATTTGACTTCAGGTCATACTCGGAACTTGGATATGACCAAAATAAGACGCAACCAGTATCTTTTGCCCGGATATCTTCTGATACGCTGCATGTCTGGATATGCATCAGAAATGGTCCAGATTCTTTAGATATTTAAGAAAGTATCCCCAACAGATATTTATGGATTCTGGCTCTTTTCGCGCAGTGGACACAATATGGACCAGCACAGGAGGAAGGGAATGACAAGACTTAAATACATACAAGGAAACAAGACACAGGTGGAAACACTCAGGACTGATGGGGAAAGGTAAAACTCGAAACAACAACAAAACAAGAACTACAAAATAAAACAGGAAGTAACTCAAACCTAAACAGAAAAACAAGGAAACTAACACAGAGGCAAAGAAACTGTAAACCATTACATAACCCCCCCCTCAGGGAACCGCTCCGAGGTTCCGAGTAAACCAAAGAGGAGGGGGGGGGGGGGCAGAGAACAAACTGCACGGGGCAATAGAGTTAAGGGAGTCTGGGGGCTGGCCTGGAGCCCGCGCAGTCCGACGGGGCGGGTCCGGAGGATGGCCGCGCAGTCCGACGGGGCAAGGTCCGGAGAGTCCGCAGCAGGGGGCTCGGGCCAGCCGTCTGGAGCAGGGGGCTCGGGCTCGGCGTCCGGTGCAGGGGGCTCGGGCAAGGCGTCCGGTGCAGGGGGCTCGGGTCAGGCGTCTGGTGCAGGGTCTGGTCTGGCCTGTTCAGTTTAGTCCCACTTTTTTTGTTTCATTTAGTTATGCTTGCAGTTGGGCCCAATTTACTTTAGTTTTGAAACTATTCTGTTTTTTATCTTCCTTTAAAAAAAAAAAACTCAACCAAAAAAAAACACATTAAAATATATTTCAAGAAACCCCCCACTTTTGTCCATTGACTAATTGTGAACCTTCACAATTGGTGTCAGAAGCGGGATAGTCAATTGGACATTAGTTTAAGACATGGGAGGAGCCAGAGCCTAAGCTTCAAACCTGTCATCAGACAAAGATGTACAAAAGAACTGAGGAGAGTGGAGCTGTAGGTGGCACTGCAGGTGAAGAAGGTAAGGAGCCCAGCTTATCTGACCTTGCAAACATTTTGCATACCCACATTGGACAGCAAAGGGCACAACAGGCCATGTGGGATAAATAAGTTGACAGAAGAAAAAAA
>CM074504.1:27071256-27091518 GCA_037389245.1 Oryzias sinensis
AGTTTAAATTACGCTCCAATTGACCCTCTGTCTACATAGGAGGTGAACATCTAACATGAAAAAGCTCCATCTGATTGGTCACCAACGTGAAAGTATCCTTCTGATTGGACAAATGCATAAATGGATTTATTTGACTTGTTGAATACTTCAAGCTGCCATAAGATTGTTTAGCACATTTGAGGTAACCTTCTTTTGTGATCTGCGTATTTCACAGCTTGATACTGCGATAACATTAACTTTGCGATTTATTTTGCAGGCCTAGCTCATTCTGTCACTTCATTAAAATGATAAAGAAAATTGTATTTGACATTTCTTTTTCAAAAAGTTCTCAAAATTCAATTTGAAATATCTCATTTCTAATTAGAATGGATGAACAGAAATGATTTTTTATTTTCACAATGGAACTGCATCAAATAACTCAAAAATAAAATGAAAAATCATTACTTCAAAATGCTTTTTCATTTTCTACTTCCACATCGGTCATTCTGTGACATCATTAAAGCGAAAATGCAAAGAGGGGATTGCATACCGTGTGAAAAGTGCATGATTCCATTCCAGTCAGCGTTTCAAGGAGGAGGCGGGGCGATGATGTCAGTGCTCACTGTTCTCCTGCGCTGTTCGTCCTCCCGCTATAGGTACAATAACCGTTCGGCCTACAACTATCGTTTGGGACCTATACCGGTAAACAGTGTTGCCAGATTGGGCGGTTTTGGTTCTAGATTTGCTCGTAAAAATTGGGCGGGTCGGCACAATTTGGGCGATTATAGGGTCAATTCGGTGGATTTCATTTCCTGATGAAAATATAGTAGCGGACCACGTTAGGCTGGGTGGCAGTTGGAGTTCCGCTAAGCTACTATGTACTAGAGCTCCTTGAACGCATCAGGCCGCGTGTGGGAGGAGCTACCAGCTAATGATTTTGGCTTGGTGCTAGCGGTGTCTGTGTTTATCTCACTCACAATGCACGGAAGACACAGAGAATGTTGAGAGATCAGGTTTATTTATTTTGAAGAGTTCCACATGGTATTCTTGTCTCCATGTTTGAGTTCATGAGATCATTCAGAGATTCTCCCAGAGTCTCGGCTTCAGCTCCTCTGATGACGGTGTTTCCATCTCTCTGACTGAGTTTGAAAGCTTGCTGCCCCGCATTAACCAGAGAGGGCAAAATGAAACCAGGGGACCTGATTTATTGTCTCGATGAAAATAAAAAAAATATATCCTATGGTTCAGGAGAAGGGTTAGCATCAGGCTAATACGTGCCAACAATATTTAGCCTTGGATTCACTTCATATCCATGCAGTCAATGCTGCAATGTGCATCTTGACTGCAGGTTAATGAATGGGAATAACATCAGATGTCATCTGATGTCAAAAATGATAAGTCTTCTCTAGCTGAAGCTGATGTTCACTCACGTTGACCTCTTCAATTTCCCCAATGGTCACATTCAAAACATACAAACTCCCAACTTCCTGCTGTTTTGTCAAACGTGGACATGTGCAAAGATGTGCAGACATTGGTGTGCAGCACGCTTCCTGACATCAGAGCAAATACTGCAGAAATATTTAGAAAAGCTTCCTTTTGCTTCAGATCACCGAGATGTGGCTGTTTATCTGTCAAAACGTCTTCAAAGAAGGAGGAACCCTTTTTCACACATGGTGTAACCGCATCTAATAAACGACCGGAAGGACATTACGTTTGCATTTTCAAACAGTGGACTTTAGAGAAACGTCAGCTCTTTGTGTTTTCCTGCATTGGGGAAGAGCAGCGGCTTTAATCCCAAACAAATTTATGTTGAACATCTTTGATTTTGTCCCTGTAAACAGCATCAAAGTGATCAGCTTCTGCTGCTGTCAGCTGGTTTTTCCAGTCTCCGGATATTCCTGAACAAACACACAACAGAAGGCGGATATTAGACACAGCTAAGGTCAATCAAAGCTTTTCAGTTTTTATCAGAACGTTTGCATGCTTCTGTCTTCCTGCTCCTGGCAGACCGCTCTTCTTACCTTTCCTGAGGAACTGAGACTTGGTCGGGTCCATAACCTCGGGAGGAACAGCTGAATAGTTGGACATGTTGTTCTGTTTCATGTTCTTGAACAGACATCGGTCTGCTATTTTGCTGATCACCTCGTCATCCAAAGTCTTTTCCAGGAACTGAGAGATTCTCGCCACAGAGTCCTTCAGGTCCTGCGCCACAGAGACACGCCCACCTTAGCTTTGTTACGCTCTACTGTCGGCTTGAGCGACTTCTGATTCTTCTCACCATAATCATCTCCTCATAGGAGATGTACATGATCCTGTCCTTGTCATCAGCGTTCAGCCACCCGCTTACGTGATCGAACCAGGATCCAAAGATAACTGAACACAGTCGGAGTCATTCGTCACTTTCTTCCCTTGAAATGTCAACATTTATTCCAATTCCTCGCTCAGAAAAGGACATAAAACAGGAGCCCACCTTTTCCATCAAGGAACTTTTGGAGGAACTCAGACTGAGAGTCAGGAGTCACCAGGAAGGAGGCCATCTTGGAATAGTGGAAGATGGATGTAAAGACGTCTTTAGGGTTTCTCATGACGTAGATCACCTGCAGAAGAGAAATCTGTGAGGCAGGTCTTTGGGCTGTGGGAGGAAAACCCACACGTAAACTCCATGCAGAGGGGGCCCAGATGGGATTTGAACCAGGGCCCTCCCACTCTGAGGTGACAGTGCTAACCACTACACCACAGTGATTGGCTGAAGGTTAAAGTCCCACTCCGATCATGTACTGATCCAGTTTCAAAGAGTTCCCAGTGCTCTTTTAGTGATGATGATGCAGTTCTTAGCCACAAATCTGTGTGGTTTTCTAGGACATAGTGTTTACAGAGCGGCTGCCATTCATCAGAGATTCACCCCCCCTTCCTTTTGCGGAGCAGGGACTACGTGGCTCCGCCCACCGCATTTTTTGCATCACAGATACGATCTTTTCCAAACGAGTTACAGCGATTTGAATAAAGAAAAACTCAAAAAAGCAACTTTAAGCTTAAACTCCATCATCAGAAAAAAACACAAAATATGTAAACAAAAAAAAAACACCAAAACCAAGAGTTTGATTGGATCAAGGGGGTATTCCAGAAAGAAGGTTATGCTAGCTCTCACGGTAAGTTTGAGGCTAAGGAAGTTGATAGCCTCAGCTTTCTGTTCCAGAAATGGAGGTATGTTTCAGGGTAGGTCAAGTTGCCATAGCAACTCATGCTCTGAACATAACCTGGGGGGTATTCCAGAAAGCAGGTAATGCTAGCTCCCACGGTAAGTTTGAGGCTAAGGAAGTTGATAACCTCAGTTTTCGGTTCCAGAAATGGAGGTATGTTTCAGGGTAGGTCAAGTTGCCATGGCAGCTCATGCTCTGAACATAACCTGGTCGGGAGCAGGTTTAGTTGAAGCTTAGTTTGTTGTCAGAGAGGTGAAGCAGCATGGCGTGTCCATTTGAAGATGATTTAGTGGATGAAGAAGCTCAGATAGTACTTTTTTCATCGTGAGAGGGTGATAAGATCACATATGGATGTTGGAAAATTAAACTTTTTTACTTTTATCTAACATAGTTATTTGATTCAGTTAAGATAACTCATTTGTTTGTTAAGTCAGTTTAAGAATAACACGCAGTTATCAGACAGTTATTTAACTTTCATTCAAATTAATTCAATTAAGTAGGTGTAACGTTGGTCCTGCTGTTAGATCGGCACCGCAAAGGATTGTGGGATACCATTTGCTTTGCCTGTCTGGACGGATTTTGGTTTAAGTGTGGCTTTTTGAACAAATGTGTTTAGTTGTTTAGCTGTTTTACTGTGTTGTGCCATGTTTTGCTGAGTTGTTTAGTCCTACTGTGCTTATGTCTCTGCACCATGAGTAAGAGTGAATGAGAGGGTGATGAGTTTATATAGCACCCATATTGTTGTGAGCTGTAGTGACATTGATGGAAAATTCTTTATTGAAGTTGAGCGTAATGTGCATTCTTTTCCCGTCCTTTTTATTGTTATAAAAATGAGCATATCTGCCGGCTTAAACTTAGACATATGAGAGATCAAGAAATATTAATTGAGTTGGAGTAATATGACATTTAGTTAGATAAATACATAAATTTGAGTTGTATAAACAATTATTGTGTTTTATAGATGTAAGAAATTATGTTGATTAAATTTAACTCAATTATTTGTTACCAATAGAAGTAATTCATTTAAGGTGGCAAAATTGGATGAGTTATATATATATATGAGTCACAGGGAAAATGGAAATAAGATCAAAAACTTGTGCGTTTACTTTGTCTGTTCTTACTACAAGCAGAAACTCTTTCTTTTGCTGATAATGCAGCCGTGTTACTTTTTTGATGGACGTATAATCTTCATACGCCGTCATTAAAACCTCAGACTCCGTCTCACTGAAGTTTAGCGCTTTCTTTTTTCCACGCGTTTCCATGGTGACTCCAGAAATCGGCGATCCATTGAGAATGTCTTTATGTACTTGAACGCACGTGCATTAACCCAGGGTTACCAAGTCGGGCGTAATTACGCCGACTCATATCCGGTCTTTTGGAACCGACATACCCCGGGTAAGCAAGTTCAGGCGGATTTCAGCCAGAGTTCAGGATTAAAGTCAGGCTAGTTTAAACATGCTTCCTGGAATACCCCCCTGGTCGGGAGCAGGTTTAGTTGAAGGTTAGTTTGTTTACAGAGAGGTGAAGCAGCATGACGTGTCCATTTGAAGATGATTTAGTGGATGAAGAAGCTCAGATAATACTTTTTCCACCGTGAGAGGGTGATAAGATCACATATGGATGTTGGAAAAGTAATTTTTTTTACTTTGATCTAACTTAATTATTTGTTTCAGTTAAAATAAATCATTTTTTTTGTAAATCGGTTTAAAAATTACACGTAGTTTTCAGACAGTTATTTTACTTTTATTCAAATTAATTCAATTAAGTAGGTGTAACTTTGGTGCTGCTGTTAGATCAGCACCGCAAAGGATTCTGGGATATCATTCCCTTTGCCTGTTTGGACGGATTTGGGTTTAAGTGTGGCTTTTTGACCAAATGTGTTTAGTTGTTTAGCTGTTTTACTGTGTTTTGCCATGTTTTGCCGAGTTATTTTGCCCTACTGAGCTTACGTCTCTGCACCATGAGTAAGAGGAAATGAGAGGATAATTATTTTATATAGCACCCCTATGGTTGAAGTTTGTAACAACAACGACGATACATTCTTTACCGAATTCTTGCACTCCGTGCATTTCCCCCCCCGTCTTTTTATTGTTATAAAAATGAGTATATCTGCCGGCTCAAACTTAGACATTTGAGAGTTCAAGAAATATAATTAATTAAGATGGAAAAAATATTAATTGAATTGGAGTAATATGGCATTTAGTTAGATAAATACGTAAATTTGAGTTGTATAAACAATTATTGAGTTTTATAGACGTAAGAAATTAGGTTGAATAAATTTAACTCAATTGTTTGTTCCCAATAGAAGTAATTCATTTAAGTTGGCAAAATTGGATACGTTATATGCGTCACAATGAAAATAGAAATAAGATCAGAAACTCATGCGTTTACTTTGCTCTTTTTCTACACACAGAAACTCTTTCTTTCTTTTAGATGATGCAGCCGTATTACTTTTTTGATGGACGTGTAATCTTCATACGTCGTCATTAAAATCTCACACTCCGTCTCACTGAAGTACAGCGTTTTCTTTTTTTTCTCCACGTGTTTCCATGGTGACTCCGGAAATCTGCGATCCATTGAGAATGTCTTTATGTACCTCCTGTGGACGTGCGTTAACCCAGGGTTACCAAGTCGAGCGTAATTACGCCAACTCATTTCCGGTCTTTTGGAACCGACATACCCCGAGTAAGCAAGTTCAGGCGGATTTCAGCCAGAGTTCAGGGTTAAAGTCAGGCTAGTTTAAACATGCTTCCTGGAATACCCCCCAGGTCTTTAGGAGCAGGACTTGGGCTGTGTCCAGAGCGCGTTCGCCGTTTTCTAGTGCTGTCCGGATCTTAAATTTATAAAATCCAGAGCCCGAGAAATTTCTCAGAAGTCTCTGTGAGAAACCCGTGTTCATGATGATCACTAGATATAGACACGAAGTTCTGAGTTGTTTAAATAATTTTTCCAAAATAAAAAGCATTGAAATAAAAGATTGATAGAGAAATAACAATAAACGAAATAAAACAGGCAATTAATTCTATGCAGAACAACAAGGAACCGGGACCTGATGGTTTCCCCATTGAATTATATAAAACTTCTATTGATAAATTGGCTCCAATACTCAAAGTGGTATATCAAGAGGCATTTAGTTTAGAGAAACTACCACTGACTATAAGTCAGGCTACAATAGCGGTGCTGCATAAGGAGGGTAAAGACCGCCTATAATGCAGCTCCTATAGACCAATAAGTCTATTAAATAGCGACTACAAGATCCTACAAAAATTTTGGCTAATAGAATCAATACCATATTGCCAAAAGTTATAGATTCTGACCAAACTGTTTTTTTACCCAGCAGAAAATCACTCTATAACATGCGACGCCTGCTCAACATTCTATATACACAAAACAGACACAAAAATCTGAAATAATAGTCTCCTTAGATGCAGAGAAGGCCTTCGACCGTATCAAATGGAAGTACCTATTCACGGTCCTAGAAAAGTTCCAATTCGGTCCCTCATTCAAAAAATGGATTAAAATAATATATCTCTCTCCAATAGCAGCAGTACGCACAATTAACCTAATATCAGATTTTTTCAGATTGGGAAGAGGTTGCAGACAGGGCTGTAGTCTGTCTCCTTATCTTTTTTTTTTAATTATAAATTATAAAAAAGCTCTGCGTAAAGCTAAAAGCCAGTACTATTCAACCTTAATATCAGAGAATGGAAATAATCCAAGATTTCTTTTTAGACCTATTGCTAAATTAACTTGCTCATTAGAACCACATGTTCCTGTTTCTCTCAGCTCTGATGATTTTCTTACATTTTTCGATAGTAAAATCTCAAATATTAGACATAAGTTAAATCAAGTTATTCCTACTATCAGCCCAGAACAGGCTGAAGCGGTAGAAATGGAGGCATCCATAGAAACCTCTGTAACATTAGACTGCTTCACTATTGTGGATCAAGTAGAAATAGCATCAATTATTACGTCCTCCAAATCCTCAACTTGTCTGTTAGACCCAATTCCCACTAGACTTTCTAAAGAAACTTTTCCCCTAATCAATGATCCCATATTAACAATGATAAATACCTCTCTGGAAACGCGTTACGTGCCACAGTCTTTTAAATATGCAGTTGTTAAACCTCTTTTGAAAAAGCCCAGTTTGGATCCTAGCATCTTGGCCAACTATAGACCGATATCAAACCTGCCCTTTATTTCTAAAATCCTAGAAAGAGTTGTAGCCAACAACAGCCACTTTGAAGACTTTCAGTCGGGGTTTAGACTCCACCACAGTACGGAAACTGCACTAGTTAGGGTCTCTAATGACTTGTTATTGGCCTCAGAAAAGGGACTACTTTCTATTCTGGTCCTGTTGGACCTCAGTGCAGCCTTTGACACTATCAACCACAGTATTTTACTCCATAGACTAGAGCAGGACATAGGGATGAGAGGATCTGCTCTCCAGTGGTTTAAATCCTATCTGTCCGATAGGTATCAGTTTGTTAATGTAAATGAACATTCCTCTCACTGCACTCGAGTTAACTATGGAGTCCCACAGGGCTCAGTCTTAAGACCCATCCTGTTTACGCTTTATATGCTACCCCTAGGAAACATAATCAGGAAACACAGCATTAATTTTCATTGTTATGCCGACGATACGCAGTTGTTTTTATCCATGAAACCTGACCAGAATGACGATATAGAGAAACTGAACGCCAGCATCAGAGACATCAAGACCTGGATGACAATTAATTACCTCCTCTTGAACCCAGAAAAAACTGAGGTCATTATACTTGGTCCTAAAAACCTCAGAGATGCTCTGTCTGCTCAGATAGTCTCCCTGGATGGCATAAGTATAGCCCCCAATTCCACAGTTAGAAACCTTGGGGTTTTATTTGACCAGGACTTATCATTTAAGGCTCACATATCTCAGGTGTTTAGAACTGCCTTTTTTCACCTGCGGAATATTGCTAAGATCAGAAATATACTTTCTAAGAGTGATGCTGAAAAACTCATCCATGCATTTGTTACGTCGAGGCTGGATTACTGTAACTCTTTGTTAGCAGCGTGTCCTAAGAGTTCCTTAAGAAGTCTCCAGGTTGTTCAGAACGCAGCAGCTAGATTGTTAGCTGGAACCAGCAGAAGAGATCACATCACTCCTGTGTTAGTTTCACTTCACTGGATCCCAGTTGATTCCAGAATCAAGTTCAAGATCCTCCTGTTAACCTATAAGGCCTTACATGGTGTGGGCCCATCCTATATCAAAGACCTCATAGTCCCTTACCATCCAATAAGAACACTTCACTCACTAAATGCAGGACTGCTTGTGGTTCCTAGAATTAGTAAAAGTACGGTTGGAGGTAGAGCGTTCAGCCACCAAGCCCCTGTTTTATGGAATAAACTCCCAGCTCATGGAAGAGAGGCCGACTCAGTTTCTACATTCAAAGTTAGACTGAAAACATTCCTCTTTGGACAGGCTTATTGTCAGACTAGTTAGTATTCAGAGATTATTTAACTTAATGTTAATGTGTTTAAATTAAACTTAATAACAATAACTATTTATTTTAAAAGGCTGCTAGAAGTTGAAGCTGGGGTAACTATGGTGCTCCGGGGTTCTGTCCTCTTTTCTCTTCTACTTCTACCCTTCCTCTCTTCTCTATTCTTGATCATAATTTATCATTTAGTTCTCCATGCCTCTTTTTGGTGCAGTGCGATTCATGTATTGTCCCTCTTTTCCTCTCCTCTCCAGAGGAGTGGGAGTGCTTCCAGACTCCAGTTGGCTCATCCGTGCCCCAGTTCCTGACCGTGTACCTCGCATTTGCTCCCGCTCCTACACCTGGCTGTGGTTCCTGCCTCTGGCTCATCTCTGGCTCGTCTCTGCTCTGTACCTGACCGTTTACCTCGTCTCTGCTCCTGCTCCTTCACCTGGCTGTGGTTCCTGTCTCCGGCTCGACTCGCGGCCTTGACTGTCCCCCCAACTCCATCTGGATGAAGCTCGTCTGCTGGACTTTATCTATGTAGTTGTAGATTTAGATAAGTTAATTCTTCTCTAAGAGTTCTGGTAAATCGCCTGTCCGTCCTGGGGGAGGATCCCTCCTTCATGTGGGCACCCCTGAGGTTTCTTCGTTTTTTCTCGGAGTCCGTTTTTTTAGGAGTTTTTCCTTACCGCGAAGGGGGGTCTAAGGGCAGGGATGCCAGTATAGCTTCGTCAGTTTGTTAGTTCATTTTAGTATTTTCCTATTGAACTCTTTATATTCGTGATCCTTTTGATTTTATGTTTTACTTCGAAGTCCATCGAGACGACTGTTGTTGTGATTTTGGGCTATACAAATGAAATTGAATTGAAAATTGAAATTGAATTTTTGACTTGGCGATTGAACCATTGGCCATAGCTCTCAGAGGGGACAACCAGATTGCCGGAATTTCCAGAGGGAGTGTTATACATAAAGTGTCACTCTATGCGGACGATTTGTTGTTGTACATCTCTAATATCAATACCTAGACTACTTAAGGTGCTAGATCAATTTGGTCACATTTCTGGATATATATTGAATTACACCAAAAGCCTGTTGTTCCCCATTAATAAAATTGACAGTGATTTTTCCGCTTTCCCCTTCAAAGTAGAAAAAGAAACATTTAAATACTTAGAAATTAACATCGCACGCACAATGGGGGAACTACGAACTCGAAACTTTGAGTCTTTGTTAGAACAAACATCACAAGATTTTAAAAAATGGTCCACATTACCAACCTCACTTTCAGGCAGGATAAATATTATTAAAATGTCCGTCCTACCAAAGTTCTTATATACTTTTCAAATGATTCCTATTTTCATAACTAAACCCATCTTCAGGAACCTAGATTGAATGGTAGCGGTATTTATTTGGAATAAGTCAAATCCTAGAATGAAAAAGACCTATTTGGAGGTACCAAAGGACGCAGGAGGGCTAGGACTCCCAAATTTTATTCTCTACGACTGGGCAGCAAACATCACCAAATTATTGTTTGGAAGCATCTATATGAGACTTGCTAAGCAACGATCCAGACAAATGAAAACAATCATCGTTAAGAAATCACAAACTCGTTTTCAAATGCAGAAGACAAGAGAACCGACTTTATCACCACATTGACGACAACTGCGTTCAGTGGTCAAGTGGAGGAGTGTCTGTCCTGCAACTGGAACCTTATGGGTTCAAATCCACAGGCGGCTCATAGAGACTCCCTCCCGTTTGCATTAAGAGTTTGAAAGACGTTTTTTCTTCTGTCACATCGCATAAACCACCAAGCAGCAGAGACAAGATAGACCCTTTTTGTGTCGTCTCTGCTAAACGTTCTTGACTCCTGCTGTACAACAGTGATCCAGCTAAATGCAATAAAGAAAGAGAGCACGAGCGTCTCTGCTGACTCAGAAACGTCCGTTCAGTGCAGCTGGTCTTGTCAAGCTATTGCCAGACTGAAGTCCTGCAGTAAGAGCTGGGTGTGAGACTGTGACAGGCTTCAGCGGGCAGGAAGTGACATCACCACTGTCTGAATGTCTGAAATGTCTTGGCGTTTACCTTTGGTTTAGCCTTGAAGAAGGACGGGGGCATCATGCTGTAGTGGAAGTGAGTGGTGAGCATGCGTGGAGACGGCCTCCCTTCCAGGTTCAGTATGGAAGCTCGGACCTCCTCCAGCCACGGAACCCGGTCCCAGTTGGGAATGGTCTCCACAGAGGCAGGGTCCCCTCCACTGACGATCAGAGGGACCACCTCCTGCATCCAAGTCGTACCTGCACCCATTGACAATGAACTGACCCATGAAGTCATGTACAACCTGTTAAAAGGATTCAAATTCACTTCTTGGCTTCACGTCTTCTTTATTCCAACGCCATCAACAACCGACCACAACGTCTTCACTTCCCCCCCTTTTCCCTTTCACAATAAGAGCACGCATGTGCAACTACCATAAAACAAGTAAAGACATATTTATTTAACAGTTCCTGTATTTATAACTTAACAAACCCACTCTCTTCATTTTATTTTTTTAAGTCTTAGTTTTATCAGGTCAAATGAGCAAAACAAAACAACATAATGAACTGTTTTCATTGAACTTGCTGTTACTGCATTTAACATTAACCAAGTTCCCATTGTCCTTCAATCAAGGCTTCAAGTAACTTGCATGCAGATGCACCCTTTTTGGTAAGGCAGTCTGCAAGTTGTTCTTTCGTGTTGTACCACAACACGCGCTCAACTCGCTGTGCTTGGATGAGCTCCTTGATGGCACTTATTTCCAGGCGAAGTCTTTTTTCTGAGACAGACTTTGTATATTTCATTGCGTCAGCCAGTGAACGACTGTCTGTGACACAGATTATGGGTGGAGCATGTTCAACACTTCCAGTTGTTAGTTCAGAGAACAGTATTGCTAGAAAATATGCATTGTCAATTCCATCAGACATTGCTAGTGTTTCTCCAGCAAGTGTACTCCTCACAATTCTCTTCACTCTCTTTGACTGCCATGAGAGCGGCGAAAACTTTCCATGTTCACCCATAAGAACTATCAGGTGTCCTCCTTGAGTGCCTCCATCTGAAAGATTGCCAAATGAGGCATCGCTGAACACCATCATCTTGAGGGCTGTGTCCTTGCCAAGATGTTCAAAGTTCAGAGCCACCATCCTGGATTTCAGTTTGCACACAGTTTTATTTGCTTCATGGATTGTGAGTGCTTGCATCAAACAAGACATCTGGCCTACTCTGCCTTGCGACCCAGAGAATTTGTCCAATCTTGGACCTGAGTAGATCTTTTTCTTTAGCTAACAGAGGTGAGTCTTGCTGTACAACACGCACAGCAGCCAAATGTATGGGCTGCAGATGCTGGATGTAGTTTTCCTGGTGTAGTTGAATTTTTCTTTTAGAGACACAAAATCTATTCCCACATAGCAAAAGCTACCATGCTGCTCAAGTCCAACTTGAAAAGCTGATCTTAGTTCAGGTATAACGGTTGTGGAGAAGCTTTGCGTACCCCTCCATATGAAGTCATCCACATGACAGGCAAGTACCCCAATTACAGTTTTTCTCTAATCAAGCCAGTAAAAGACAGCAGGATCTACCTTTGACACTTTTCCTCCAAGTACCTGCATAATCTCCTTCACCCTATTGTACCAATAAAGTGATGCATCAGCCAAACCATATACACATTTTTTAAGTTTCCATAATGTGCCTTTTGAATCTGCCTCTGGTGGAGGACTAATGTAGAGGTCACATGAGAGTTCTGCTCCTTGGAGAAATGCTGCTTTTATATCCATGGAGTTAAGTGACCACTGTCTTTGACAGATAACTGCCACAAGGAGCCGAAGAGACTCTGATGCAAATTTTGGTGAATCTTTTTGCAACTCAGACACTTGTAATTCTTCAAATCCTCTTGCCACTAAGCATGCTTTTGGCATCAGTCCAGTGTGCGTCTCTTTAAGCGTACACACCCACCTGGTGGAGATGTATTTCTGTCCTTCATCTTGAACTTCTACAAAGACATCATTGTCTTTGACTTGGTCAAATGTTAAGTCTTCTGTCATAAATATGTCATCATGAACATCTGCTGCATCATCAACAGCAACAGTTGGTTCCATCTGAAGGCTCTCCAGCTGTGTAATGTCAGCTGAACATGTGTTACCTGCAACATTACTGGGCTCCATGATTACAAAATTATACCAGTTTTTATATTTTCATGTAGCTTTTCCTCCACGCCCCATGACTTGTGCTGTGTATATAACACCACTGTCATCATCTTTGTATTTCACAACTTGTCCTTTTTTGAGCTGAACATCATATTCTCGTTCCACAACTTTGTGTTGCCTGGTGTTGTCATTTGTGTTTTGTTCTGCTTCATGTTGTATCACAGATGTGCCTCCTGCTGGTGAAGTGTCCTCCAAGCTGTCATCAGAAACCTCTGACACAATTTGTTTTCTCAAAAGTTTTGTATCCACTTCTGCATTATCTTTAATGTGGTCATCTTGACTCAACATTTTTGCTTTTTTAAGTCTGAGATGATGTACTCTGATGCATGTTCCTCCATGTCTGACAAACACCACAGCACCATCCTGGCCAATGACAACTCCTGGCCCTTTCCATTCATGGCAGTCCACTCTTTTATAGTAGACCTTTTCTCCTAGTTCATATTTTTCATCTGAGTGGCATATTTGTTTGCGCAATGCTCTCCGTATTCTTTCAGAACATTCTGCTTCTGTAAAGGCCTTCCTTGATGCATGCAGAGCAGAAATGTGTTTAGCAACCCGCTCACTCTTTGTGGTGCCTTCTAAAGCTGGAGGCTTGTCAGTAAGGACAGAGGGCAGGTTGGCATTCTGTCCACTCCAAACACCAGCTGATAAGGACTGAAGCCATGTACATTCTGCATTGTGTTCTTGGCCATAAGGGCCCAGTCTAGTGCAGTATCCCAGTCACAAGCATTGGAGGTTTTTACTTTCATTAAAATCTCAGTAAGTGTTTGGTTGTGTCTTTCCATAAGTCCATTGCTCCAGGGGCTGTACGCTGCTGTTGTTTTAATTTCAATGTTAAAGTTTTCTGCCATGTCTCTCGTCTCATCATTGTTGAAATCTCCTCCGTTGTCACAGAACAGTTTCTGAGGAGGGCCATGCACACTTATCCAGGCATGAATGAAGTGCTTCACTATCTCAGATGACTTCTTTGTGGTCAGAATACTTCCAGCACTAAATGAAGATACCACAGACCTGGCTGGAGTTCATCAAGATCAACTGCTACAGTTTCATTGTACTGAGATGCCAATGGTAAACCAACAACAGGTCTTGGTTTGGTTCTGCTATACCTCTGACATGGTTCACATTCTTCAACAATTCTTTTCAGGATGATTTCACATTCTTTATCCTTGTTGCCTGAGCTGATCAGAAGTTTCTGAAGTCTTTCTACAGAAGCATGACCGAACTGTTGATGAAGCTTCATCAAGATCTTTTGTTTTTCTGCTGCAGTCATGTTTTCTGAGATTGCCAGCATTTCCTCCTCATACTGACTCTCCAGTTCTTCATTGGTGTTCTCTTGTTGAATAACATTCTCATTGGCTATCAAAATATGGTCATTGTCCATAACGTTTTGGTCTTCAAAATCCATAATGTTCACACAGTAATGACCTGAGCTTGTAAACTCAAGTTTTACAGGGTGGTTAAACATCCCTGCACGGTCATTTTCCATATCCAGCACAGTTCCTGCTCTTTTCATAGATTCTTTGCTCAGAAGAAGGGGAATCTTTGCTGGAACAACTTCAGTTTCAATATGACATTTTGTCTGCCCAATTTTAGCAGGAATCTTTAGTCTTTTGGTGGAGTTGACCACTTTTCCATTTCCAAATCTGAAGGGTCTTCAACTGTGCATTTCCGACTTCTTTAGATGTTTTACTCCATTTTGATTTAGCTGACTGGTGAAGTTGTCCAACCATTCTTGTCCACACACCGACCGTGTGCATGCAGTGTCAATTATTACAGAACCAAAACACTCTGTCATAAAGATTTCTGCTTCAGTGGGTGACTCTTTTGTGTACAACGTAACATTGCACTCTTCTACATCATTTGCTTTATCTTCAGTCAGTTTAATTTGCTCACCTTTGTGTGGACAGTCCTTGGCCCAGTGGAATGTGTTTTGACAAATGGCCCATTTGGATCTGCGACCATATCTATCCAGAGGATTAGTGCCCGGCCATGGTGTCTTCTGCTTATCATTATGGGACCATGGTTTGTTTAACTGTCTCCTCTGTTCAGTTATATAGGCAGCATCCTGGTTAATTCCCACCATTGAGCCAGACATTTTCCCTCCAAAAATCCTCTTCAGTGCAGACTTCATGGCGGCAAATGTCAATTCTGCACATGCTGTTAGTGCTAATTGTCGATCTTTCACGTCCAAACAAGCAGTGTCCAGAAGTTTGAATGCTAATACTGCATCCTGAAGTTCCATCTTGTATTTATGCATTGGGGCATACCGCTGTTCAAAATCAATTATACAATCTGTCATGGACACGTTACTGCTTCTCGTTATGCGATAAAAACTTGAGTAAGCCTCGTAGATCCTGTCTTTTTCTTCCTTGAGAAATAGATCATCGAGCTTCACGAGTAAAGTTTCCATGCCTGTGTCTTTGTTCAAATCCTCCACCGATATTTCCATCGCCACTTCTCTCGCTCGCCCAGAAAGCGCCAAAGTGACGGCGAGCGCCTGCTTCTTCTTTTCAAGATCTGTAAATCGGGTCCACACCTCGACTTTATTTTCCCAGCTTTCGTACGTTTTTTCTTCGTCAAAAGGTGGCGGGACTCTGTAGTTGCTAACCATCCTCTGCTACCAATGTTAAAAAAGATTCAAATTCACTTCTTGGCTTAACGTCTTCTTTATTCCAACGCCATCAACAACCGACAACCACGTCTTCACTTCCCCTCCCTTTTTGCCTTTCACAATAAGAGCACATATGTGCAACTACCATAAAACAGGTAAAGACATATTTATTTAACAGTTCCTGTATTTATAACTTAACACAACCCAACGCAGGATGTGACTGTGAAATACTGCCAAAACTTTGATGAGGATAATATTACTGAAAAAGGAACATATCCTTTTACGAAAACAAAAACGTCATTATTTCAACAAAAACAAAACTGTCCCTTACATAATGTTAAGTTATTCTCTGTTTTATGAGCAGAATTTACAAAATTCTTGATTTTTCTTTAAAAAGTTCAAATTAAAAAGTTCAGAATTACTAACACCTAGTTCTGTTTATAAAAGGACGCTTCATAAGTTCCGACAGCTCTGTTCTTACCCCCACAAATGGTAGAAATTCACAAAGGACCCCCTCAAAGAGGGTCACATCTACAAAAAGTCAGTACCCGGTAGTTTTTTGTTTTTGTTTTTTTAACTTGTTCTGTCCAACAGCTGAGCAAATAGATTAGAGCTGAAGGCTTTTTGTGTTGGACAGGTTTTACTATCACAAAAAGAGGTTATATAACTTCAGAAAACCAGAGTGTAGATTTGTATAAACCCCTATTTTATTTCTTTGTTACATTTAGTATTTGTGGGGAGGGAGAGGGGAAGAATGTGTGTGTGTGGAGGGGGGGGGGTGGAAGAGAGGATTAGAAAGTGGGGGATACAAGCACTGATTTGAATAAGTTATTATTTTAAGCTGTAGCAATTATACCAGATCTGCTGGAAAGACAAACATTACATCGAAGGTGAAATTCTGACACGAAGATGAGCGGAAAATATCTGTTGATCAATACACTGTGGGTTAGAAGGGGGGATAAAGCAGACAGGGAGCAGTGTGCACGTGCACGTGGGGGTGGAGATACATGCACACTGCCAAAGTGAACCGTGTGTTCATGAGGTGTACCAGATCCTCCCCAGCCCAACCAGCCAGATCAGGAGAGGGGAGGAGAGATCCCCCAGGCCAGGAGCGCCCCCGTCAACGGGACCCACGCAGCCCGGGAGGGGGGGAGGAGGGGAACGCCCACCCACCCCCCCAGCCAGGCGCAGAGAAGGCCCCCCTACAGGGGCCCCCCCAGTGCCGAGAGGCATAGACGAACCCAGCATCCTGGCCCCCAGGCCACAGGACAGGAGCGCTTAACTGATTGCTCCTTAAAACCATAATCTATCCTAATGGAAGTCCTATTAAATGTCCTCTGTCCGTCTTTCTGTTTCAGTTTGGATGTTGAATTATAAACAGACGCTCAGCGAGTTCAGATTGTCACTATCTACAGCGTTACTTCCATAAAACATGATGCTGCTGCTGATAAAGAGATAGTACACAGAAAATCCCCGAGCAACAACATCCACAGTTTGGACTCACAAAAAAAGAAGGAAAAATACACTTATTGTGTGCAAAAGTTGCAGGTTCACTCTGCCTTGCCACCTGTCCAAGTGTCCTCGGGCAAAACACTGAACCCCACATAGCTCCTGCGGTAAACCCTTCATGGAAAATTTCAGGGAAACATCAACAAAAAGACCAGGATTCCGCAGTTTCTTTGAAAGTGCCATCCCAGGACCCCAGTGCATGCTGGGAGAAATCTTGACAGTTTTCTGCGTTTTCATCACATCAATGTCACAAAATCATGTGAGTCTCTAGAACTTGCTGTAAAATATTTCCAAGGTTATCAGGAAATGGAAGTGTAAGATTTTCTTTTAAAATGAAGTGTTCAAGAATATTCCAGAATGTTTCTTTCTGTTTCAGCTGAAAACTGTTTTTGTTAGGTTTTTCCTGGGAACAGCAGAGTGCATTGTGGGAGTTCACGTCTGCATTTGTTAGTGCTTGTTGCACCATAGGTTTTGCATCTATGCATAACGATGCATTGCTGTTCCTGTGTAGTCATGCCTGCTCTGTGTCAGCAGGTTACACCAAAGTTCTAGTCTTTCTAAAACGCAGCTGGTTGATGATGAGGCAGTTTCCTGGACGATGAAGGTAACAGCTGATAACAGCTTAGTGGTTGAATACATTAATAACCAGTGAGGAACTGGCCAACTCTGAAAGAGTTAACTCCAAGTTCACAGTAAAGTCAGTCACTGTGGTTTTCTGGGTGTTGTCCTCATTTGTCTCTCATAGATGAGGTTTTTAACTATGATAAAAATTACAGCCTCTCGTCTTTTAACTGGGAGAACTTGCACAATTGGTGGCTGACTGAATACTTTTTGCCCCACTGTCCATTTAAGGGGTCTATGTGGCAGAGGCGGTCCTGGCCCTGGGCAAAACACTTTCCAGCCTCGCCCCGCAGGAACAAAATATGTCATTAATTTAACTTTATTAATCATATCAGTAAAAAAATACTTGTATGGTTGAATTCCTGATTAAGATATAGTGTGTAGTTAGTTCACACTAAACGCGCATCAGTTTGTGTTTTCTCTCTGGAGGCTAATTCTGGTAAAAACTCCCACATTAATCTGGTTTTTTTCTTGATCTGAATACAAGCCTGACATGAATTATGAATAAATTCCTGACATTTCTGTTGTCATCAATGGAAACTGAAGGATATATTCATATTCTAACAAAATAGACAAACAATTGTTTTCATGACATCTGAAACATTGACCGTAAATGAGAATAGATTAGATGAAATCCACCAATGAGATAATTAACTAGACTAGTTAATTAGACCAGTCTAAAGACTAGTCTAATAAACCCTTGTCCTATCTTAGATGACCCCCCCACCCTTGCATTGACGTGTTCTCCCTACTATGACAAAGGTGGATAAAGGTGGAAAGATTTCATGTAATCCATGGACACCAGTGAAGATCACAAATCATTGAAGAAAAAAGGTTCAGAGCGCTGTCTAGTGGGTCTAGATGACCCAACTCCCAACGTTAAACTGCCTACGATAGCACAAGGGTTACGTGAAACCTTCATTAGTCAAATGTTGCTCCACATTTGACTCCAACAGTAAATTTGGTTGTATTTTCATTTTGGCCCCCGCCTGCATTCCTTCATCCTTGGACTGTTTTTCTTCTTTCTAAACTGGACTCTGATGTTTTTATTTGATTTTTCTCCATTTTCCACAACCTTGAATAGACTTTTCTGTCTGTCTACCAGAGTTGAGATGATGGAAACAGATTCACTTTGACGCAGACTTGGATGCTGTTTCTGCTATGGAGGAGGTCAGTCTCTAACAGGGACCTTCTCGGGCCAGAAGCAGTGATGCAACATCCCCCCCTGGACTTGACCTAGATCCTGCAGCTGCAGGCAAAAGTCTCTGCTGTCCGAACGGAGGTCAGCGCAACCACGAACCGTCTGCATGAGGTGTGCAGCTGGACCCAGACTGCACAGACAGACAGACAGACCATCCAACCCCAGCTCACCTGATTTCGGATAGGTGACAATCAGAACATCCTCAGGGCGGAAGGTAAAGTTCTGGAAGTAGTCCAGGCTCGCCTCGGTGTGGATCAGGTTCGGTACGTAGACCCCCCGGTACAGGAAGTATAAGTCCGCCTCGGTCATGTCGGTCCGCCGCGTCGCTGCGAGCTAAAGACTTTCTTCTTCCTGCCTGCCTGCAACCCTGTGAGCACAGCATGAGAGGGAGGGGTTCAGGAGCCGCCACGCACACGCAGGAAAAACTCATGTGATGACAGCAACTCACGGTCTGAACGCTGTTGGAGACATTTCTTTCTCTAAAAAAGGATTTATTTGAGTGTTGAAATTCCCCATTTACTGCTTCACTACTGAGACTCAGGGAAAAGGATTCAAGCCTCTGATCATCTCCTGATCTGTTTAAAAGAGTTCCCAGAGTTCGTTTAACAATGATGAGTTTTTCAGCCTAAGTAGCCTGTCATAAGGACATAGTTTCTGCATATGGAAGCGTTTCTGTAGCATCAATCAAAATAAAAGTCAATGCCAGAAATGCTTTTTCATTTTCAAAATAAAGCAGCATTCGTTGACTCAAAAATCAAATCAAACATCTATCCACCAAGCGGCTTATTCTTTTTCTACTTCAACACCGCTCATTCTAGGGCTGCACGATACGAGGAAAACTTGCAAAATGCAGTATTACTGATCAATATTGCGATGTCGATATAACTTGCGATACATGAACAAATAGGAAAACAACCATAAAACATCAATTCCATTTTGCTGCATTAGTTGAAATAAAAGTTTAAATTACGCTCCAATTGACCCTCTGTCTACATAGGAGGTGAACATCTAACATGAAAAAGCTCCATCTGATTGGTCACCAACGTGAAAGTATCCTTCTGATTGGACAAATGCATAAATGGATTTATTTGACTTGTTGAATACTTCAAGCTGCCATAAGATTGTTTAGCACATTTGAGGTAACCTTCTTTTGTGATCTGCGTATTTCACAGCTTGATACTGCGATAACATTAACTTTGCGATTTATTTTGCAGGCCTAGCTCATTCTGTCACTTCATTAAAATGATAAAGAAAATTGTATTTGACATTTCTTTTTCAAAAAGTTCTCAAAATTCAATTTGAAATATCTCATTTCTAATTAGAATGGATGAACAGAAATGATTTTTTATTTTCACAATGGAACTGCATCAAATAACTCAAAAATAAAATGAAAAATCATTACTTCAAAATGCTTTTTCATTTTCTACTTCCACATCGGTCATTCTGT
>CM074504.1:27092018-27111004 GCA_037389245.1 Oryzias sinensis
AGATGCAATCCTGCAGGAATTAAAAGAACATGGCAGCAGCTAAAAATGAAGTATAAATATATTTGACATATGAAACATCTACATAGCAAGACCTAATGTTGTTTTCATTGTATATATGATTGACTGCAACGAAAAACGGTAACGCTCAAACAAAAACGTATGGGGAAATGACAAAACATCGAGTCGAGGTCTCAAAATCCTCGTACGAGGTAAATATAATTCTCTATGAATTAATGCAGCCTCCTCGTCTATTGGGTCCTCCAAAAAAAGGACAAGCCATTCTTGTCACTTAGACCGTCTCTGTGTGACGGAAATGTGGGCAATGAAGGTTAAAGCGAAAAATACCGCTTCGTCTTTAAAAAGGGGAGGGGACCGGCAGAAACTTTGAGTTTGGAGAATAAAACCTGCTCCCGACCAGGTTAGGTTCACAGCATAAGTAACCAAGGACACTGACTGCGAGTATAAGTTACCTCTCTTTCAGAAACGGGTTTGACTTACTCTGCTTTCTCTGGTTTAACAAACCTCCCATTCTGAAACAGAAAACCCAGGGTTTCCCTGATTTCAGGGTTAACGCACTCAGAGTTTACACTTAACCTCCTTTCTGAAACAGGCCCCAGAAGGAGCGGATAGGTTCAGATGAGTCCTTGTTGAAGTGCCGACGTGAACCACGGTGAATGTATCTCCGGTGCGGTGGGAACGGAGGATCCGTGCAGGTGTTCAGCGGGGGCGGGGGAGCGGGGATGTGGAGGCGAAGCCGAAGGAGTTCAAATGAGGAATACCGGATAATCCCAGCCACTGGATGATGGGAGAGCCAGAGGAGAATCCAGGTGAGGGCTGACCAGATGAGCAGATTGGATGACCACATATCTGGTGGTTGTAGGAGGCCAGAAGCTGAAGTGTCAGACGGGGGGTTCCGAGAGGGGGAGGAGGAGGCCACGGTTAGGAGGAGGCAGTCGGACTAGAATTAATTTTGTTATTTTGTTTGTCAGGGCACGACAACACAATCAAAGTTTTACTTTAACAAGCGTGATATCTTGCCTCAAAACTTGCAGTCCATAAATCCAGAAAGTTAAAGTTAGGTGACGAGGAGTTACCGGTGAGCAGCGGCAACAATCATGCCAGCGTCCACCCAAACCGGAAGTTTTTGATGTATGCTGACGATATAGTTGTGTTGAGTCCAAGTACTGCTGGTCTTCAACAATTGCTTAACATCTGTTCAGCCTATGGGCTTGATAATGACATCATTTTAATGCACAAAAAAGTCTGATATGATCTCTCGGACAAAAGAAGACAAAAACCAAAAATTCCCTCATTTGTACCTGTCAAATGCTGTGCTTGTGTGTACTAATAAGATCAAGTATCTTGGGCATATCATTTCGGAGGACTTGTCAGATGACGCAGATATTTACAGGCAGTGTCGTGTGGTATATGCCCAAGCCAACAGTCTTTCTCGAAAGTTTGGTATGTGTACAGAAGGAGGATTAAGGTGACATTATTTAAAGCTTTTTGCACTCCTCTGTACACAGCTCGTCTTTGGGCGAACTATAAAAGTGGCAGTATGAGAAAGCTGCAGGTGGCGTACAATGATGCTCTAAGAGTGCTTTTAAATAAGCCAAGGAGGACGAGTGGTCTTTTGGAGTGCAGGGATCACTCCTAAAGAGTTTTTATGACTGTGGTGGCATCAGCCATTTTTTATGGAGTGGTCTGCTGGTGCAGCGGCATTTCGGCAGCAGACAGGAAGCGGCTGGAGAAGCTGGTGAAGAAGGGCAGCTCCGTTCTGGGGCTGCCTTTGGACTCAATGCAAGAGGTGGGAGAGAGGAGGATGGTAGCTAAGCTATCATCCATGATGGAGAACGACGCCCCCCCCATGTATGAGTCTGTGTCCTCTCTGTGCAGCTCCTTCAGCGTCAGACTGAGACACTCTAAGTGTCTAAAGGAGCAACACAGCAGGTCGTTTCTACCTGCTGCCGTTAGACGGTACAACTTTAGCTGCTCCCAGTGAACCACGTTAATCAACATCATCGGCTCTGTCATATTTCTTTTACCCTGTGCAATAACCGATATAAGGTCATCCTGTGCAATTCTTTTGGAAATGTATCTGTGTATATTGTGTATACATGTGTGTGTATATTGTCTCCATAGTTTTTCTTTTTTCTTTATATATCGCTCTCTGTACCTGTACTGCACTGCAACAAGAAAATTTCCCCATCGTGGGACTAATAAAGGAAAATCTTAACTTATATTTTTTTTCTATCCAACCTTGATTAAATTGGTGTTGGGGGTAGTTATTACCCAAAAGTTATGGAAATTTGTCTCTTGGAATTGCACGGAGTCTCATGCCAAACTAAAAAATTGGGAAATGCCAACTAGAGGAATGTGAAATGCCAACTAAAGGAATGTGAAATGCTAACTTAAGGAATGTGAATGCTAACTTAAAGGAAAGTGAATGTCAAAGAATGTAAAAGCAACAAAGTATGTGAAAGCAAAAATAAAGGATGTGAAAATAAATATTATTACAACTGAATGAGTTGTCTGACTGAAGTGAGCGACCTTGGGAGCATTTCAGGCAGCCAACTCAGGCAGGATTTTACGTAGGCCACTCCCCTAGGGTGGGTCAACTCACCTGTGCAGCATCCTATTTAAGTCCAGTTGTGTAAGCTGTTCATCCTTCTTTACTGCAGCATTGCATTCTTTGCCCCACCCTCCTCCCCAGCTTCCACCTGTTAGCTCCGTTAGGGGTAGTTATTACCCAAAATTTATGGAAATTTGTCTCTTAGAATTAGTCTTATGCCAAACTAAAGGAATGTGAAATGCCAACTAGAGGAATGTAAATTGCCAACTAGAGGAATATGAAATGCAAAGTTAAAGGAATGTGAAATGTTAACTTAGAGGAATGTGAATGCTAACTAAAAGGAAAGTGAATGTAAAACAATGTGAAAGCAACAAAGTATGTGAAAGCAAAACTAAAAGATATGAAAATAAATATTATTACTACTGTCATGATCTCGCGAGAGTAACAGACCCAAATGCTGGAACCCAGAAAGAGACTCGGCAAACAGCGAGCTAAGTTGGAAAATATTTAATTTTTTCACAGCTGAGAATGGATTTATGAATGGCGATGAATCCCAGGACTCTTGGCGGCCAGAGGATGAGGCTGGAGGGTCTTGATGGCAGAAACCGTGATTTCCGAGGCGGAGCCAGAGACGTAGCGGGACGAGATGAGTGGACAGCAACCATGTGAGCTTCTCGTGTAAGAGGATTCCTGAGACGGCACAAAGACAAGGTATTAGCGAGAGGCAAAACAGGCATGAGCAAAGACTTGAAGTGGCCAGACTAAGCACCGTAGGAGCAACATCGAACTAGCGTCGAATAATGATCCGAGATCTCCTTATGAGGTTGCAGGGTCATGAGGTGAGGAGGAACAGCTGGTTGCGTCAGGTGGAGCTGAGGAGGGGGAGGAGTCTGACAGAGGCACCATGACAACTACTGCATGAGTTGTCTGACTGAAGTGCATTTTTGTGATAATTGTGGCAGAAAAAGCTGGAAGCTGCAGCTGTTTATTCTAAAAGATGTAATAAAAGTTAAGTTAGAAGATTTAAAAACTGTTTCTGTGTTTGTTCTGGTTTCAAGACGTTTAACAACAGATCTCATTGTGTGCTGAGACGCTGTAACTTTAACCCAATGCATCATGGGAGATGTAGTGCGCAAATGGCCGGAGATCGTTTCTCTGAGCTTCATTGTTTTGTTCTCTTTTTCTGTAGATACCTCCACCGCTAAATACGAGCTTTAGCTGGTATTTTTGTTGGAACTGAGAGACTTTAGGAGCAGAATCTGAACAAGGAAGTGAAGACTTTAACCACTTCTGATTGGTCAAACTGATGACATGTGATCAATCCTCCAAGAATGATTGGTGGAGACAGTTAAAGGGGCCGAACTTTTCCCAAAACAGCTGAAGCTACGGCTAAATTTCGGTACAATCATTCTTATCAAAGTGCCTTTAGTAGAATCAAATAAACACAAAGAAAAAAGTATTTTATTATCTTTCATTTTCCTAACTACTCAGTGTTTGGATAAACACAGAGCTGATATCCTGGAGATTGAAAATGTTTTTAGATCAGTGAATGGGTCATTTCTCACGGTTCACCTGACCATCTCCCACCGCACACTAGTGCGCCACGGCACACCGGTTGAAAAACACTGCACTGAGAATGTCTGGATGATCCAGAAGAGGATTGGGAGAATGTCTAATGGTCACATGAAACCAAAATAGAACATTTGGTAAAAGCTCTACCCGTAGTTCTAGGAGGAGAAAGAAGGTCAAGTTGTATCCAAATAAAACAATCCGCACTGTGAAGCATGGGGGTGGAGACATCATGCTTTGGGACTGTTTTTCTGCAAAGGGGTCAGGATGACTGATCAGAGTAAAGGAAAGAATGAATGGGACCATGTATGGTTTCTGTCAAACTTTATCAGTTTCTATTCCTGTTGTGTCTCAACTGTTTTTACTTTTTTATGTACAATATTTTCCCGACTATAAGGTGCACTTAAAAGTCCTAAATTTTCTCCCACCAGCAGGGGGCGCCCTATGAGCTGGTGCGTCTAATGTGTAGTTGTGGGTCGTAGAAGAAGATGGAGTGAGGAAGGGAGAGAGACGTAAAGGCCAAGTGGAACCTAACTGCAGTGCAACTATCTACATTTTAAAGCCTTTTATGATACCTCATAACCCTCAACCATTTCAGTACAGGAGGAATAAGTAGAAAAGCAGCTTGCCCACTGCTTTAAGCTGCTGTTTTCTCTAGCGCATAGGAGGGGAAATGCAGAGACAGACTGTGTTTGTGTATGTATGTGCTGAAAGGAGCAGGTTTTTGTAGGGCATATGAAGAAAGGAGACGTGTGGCACAAGTCTGTGTGTCTTTGTGTGTGTGTATGTGCTGAAAGAAGCAGCGTTTTCTAGCGCATATAGAAAGGAAGAAAGGAGACATGGGCACGCGCGGCGTCTGTGTGTGTGTGTGTGTGTGTGTGTGTTTAGCGCTTGTGTGGGAAGGAGGAAGGGAGACAAGAGCGCGCAAGTGAGCGACTATTCAGGTTGTGTTCAGTTAGGGAGAACAGTAACAAAAAAACCGTTTCCTCTAAAAAAAACAGAGACTGGATTTTTTTATTAACTAACTCTAGAAGCGCTAAGGGGTTGAACAGGGCGTTAACGTGCCCACGCCTTAACACCCGGTGACGGAAAAATCCCCTGTGACTGAGAACGCGCCCTACCATCGGGTGCGCCCTATGGTCGTGTGTTAAAAAAGATTCAAATTCACTTCTTGGCTTAACGTCTTCTTTATTCCAACGCCATCAACAACCGACAACAACGTCTTCACTTCCTTCCCTTTTCCCTTTCACAATAAGAGCACGTATGTGCAATTACCATAAAACAAGTAAAGGCATATTTATTTAACAGTTCCTGTATTTATAACTTAACAAACTCACTGTCTTTTTTTTTAAGTCTTAGTTTACCAGGTCAAATGAGCAAAACAAAACATAATGAACTATTTTCATTGAACTTGCTTTTACTGCATTTAACATTAACGAAGTTCCCATTGTCCTTCACTCAAGGCTTCAAGTAACTTGCATGCAGATGCCCCCTTTTTGGTAAGACAGTCTGCAAGTTGTTCTTTCGTGTTGTTCCACAACACGCGCTCAACTTGCTGTGCTTGGATGAGCTCCTTGATGGCACTTATTTCCAGGCGAAGTCTTTTTTCTGAGACAGACTTTGTAGATTTCAGTGCGTCAGCCAGTGAACGACTGTCTGTGACACAGATTATGGCTGGAGCATGTTCAGCACTTCCAGTTGTTAGTTCAGAGAACAGTATTGCTAGAAAATATGCATTGTCAATTCCATCAGACATTGCTAGTGTTTCTCCAGCAAGTGTACTCCTCACAATTCTCTTCACTCTCTTTGACTGCCATGAGAGCGGTGAAAACTTTCCATGTTCACCCATAAGAACTATCAGGTGTCCTCCTTGAGTGCCTCCATCTGAAAGATTGCCAGATGAGGCATCGCTGAACAACATCATCTTGAGGGCTGTGTCCTTACCAAGATGTTCAAAGTTCAGAGCCACCTTCCTGGATTTCAGTTTGCACACAGTTCTATTTGCTTCATGGATTGTGTGCACAGTTGCATCTTTAAAGCCTGATGCCAAAGTGCTTGCATCAAACAAGACATCTGGCCTACTCTGCCTTGCGACTCAGAGAATTTGTCCAATCTTGGACCTGAGGAGATCTTTTTCTTTAGCTGACAGAGGTGAGTCTTGCTGTACAGCACACACAGCATCCAAATGTATGGGCTGCAGATGCTGGATGTAGTTTTCCTGGTGTAGTTGGATTTTTTCTTTTAGAGACACAAAATCTATTCCCACATAGCAGAAGCTACCATGCTGCTCAAGTCCAACCTGAAAAGCTGATCTCAGTTCAGGTATAACGGTTGTAGAGAAGCTCTGCGTACCCCCCCATATGAAGTCATCCACATGACAGGCAAGTACCCCAATTACAGTGTTTCTCTCATCAAGCCAGTAAAAGACAGCAGGATCCACCTTTGACACTTTTCCTCCAAGTGTCTGCATAATCTCCTTCACCCTGTTGTACCAATAAAGTGATGCATCAGCCAAACCATATACACATTTTTTAAGTTTCCATAATGTGCCTTTTGAATCTGCCTCTGGTGGAGGACTAATGTAGAGGTCACGTGAGAGTTCTGCTCCTTGGAGAAATGCTGCTTTTATAGCAGGAGTTAGGTGACCACTGTCTTTGACAGACAACTGCCACAAGGAGCCGAAGAGACTCTGATGCACATGTTGGTGAATCTTTTTCAATTCAGACACTTGTAATTCTTCAAATCCTCTTGCCACTAAGCGTGCTTTTGGCATCAGTCCAGTGTGCGTCTCTTTAAGCGTACAGACCCACCTGGTGGAGATGCATTTCTGTCCTTCATCCTGAACTTCTACAAACACATCATTGTCTCTCCAATTTTTTCTTTCTTTGACTTTGGCTTGGTCAAATGTTAAGTCTCCTGTCATAAATATGTTATCATTAACATCTGCTGCATCATCGACAGCAACAGTTGGTTCTATCTGAAGGCTCTCCAGCTGTGTAATGTCAACTGAACATGTGCTACCTGCAACATTACTGGGCTCCATGATTACAAGATTATACCAGTTTTTATATTTTCCTGTAGCTTTTCCTCCACGCCCCATGACTTGTGCTGTGTATATAACTCCACTGTCATCATCTTTGTATTTCAAAACTTGTCCTTTTTTGAGCTGAACATCATATTCTCCTTCCACAACTTTGTGTTGCCTGGTGTTGTCATTGGTGTTTTGTTCTGCTTCATTTTGTATCACAGATGTGCCTCCTGCTGGTGAAGTGTCCTCCAAGCTGTCATCAGAAACCTCTAACACAATTTGTTTTCTCAAAAGTTTTGTTTCCACTTCTGCATTATCTTTAATGTGGTGATCTTGGCTCGACATTTTTGCTTTTTTAAGTCTGAGATGATGTACACGGATGCATGTTCCTCCATGTCTGACAAACACCACAGCACCATCCTGGCCAATGACAACTCCTGGCCCTTTCCATTCATGGCAGTCCACTCTTTTAGTAGACCTTTTCCCCTAGTTCATATTTTTCATCTGAGTGCCGTATTTGTTTACGCAATGCTCTCCGTATTCTTTCAGAACATTCTGCTTCTGTAAAGGCCTTCCTTGATGCATGCAAAGCAGAAATGTGTTTAGCAACCCACTCACTCTTTGTGGTGCCTTCTAAAGCTGGAGGCTTGTCAGTCAGGACAGAGGGCAGATTGGGATTCTGTCCAAACACCAGCTGATAAGGACTGAAGCCATGTACATTCTGCATTGTGTTCTTGGCCATAAGTTCCCAGTCTAGTGCAGTATCCAAGTCACAAGCATTGGAGGTTTTTACTTTCATTAAAATCTCAGTAAGTGTTTGGTTGTGTCTTTCCATAAGTCCATTGCTCCAGGGGCTGTACGCTGCTGTTGTTTTAATTTCAATGTTAAAGTTTTCTGCCATATCTCTCATCTCATCATTGTTGAATTCTCCTCCGTTGTCACTGAACAGTTTCTGAGGAGGGCCATGCACACTTTTCCAGGCATGAATGAAGTGCTTCACTATCTTAGATGACTTCTTTGTGGTCAGAATACTTCCAGCACTAAATCGTGTGAACTGGTCAACAATATGAAGATACCACAGACCTGGCTGGAGTTCATGAAGATCAACTGCTACAGTTTCATTGTACTGAGAGGCCAATGGTAAACCAACAACAGGTCTTGGTTTGGTTCTGCTATACCTCTGACATGGTTCACATTCTTCAACAATTCTTTTCAGGATGATTTCACATTCTTTATCCTTGTTGCCTGAGCTGATCAGAAGTTTCTGAAGCCTTTCTACAGAAGCATGACCGAACTGTTGATGAAGCTTCATCAAGATCTTTTGTTTTTCTGCTGTAGTCATGTTTTCTGAGATTGCCAGTATTTCCTCCTCATACGGACTTTCCAGTTCTTCATTTGTGTTCTCTTGTTGAATAACATTCTCATTGGCTATCAAAATATGGTCTTTGTCCATAACGTTTTGGTCTTCAAAATCCATTATGTTCACACAGTAATGACCTGAGCTTGTAAACTCAAGTTTTACAGGGTGGTTAAACATCACTGCACAGTCATTTTCCATATCCAGCACAGTTCCTGCTCTTTTCATAGATTCTTGGCTCAGAAGAAGGGGAATCTTTGCTGGAACAACTTCCGTTTCAATATGACATTTTGTCTGCCCAATTTTAGCAGGAATCTTTAGTCTTTTGGTGGACTTGACCACTTTTCCATCTCCAAATCTGAAGGGTCTGCAACTGTGCATTTCAGACTTCTTTAGATGTTTGACTCCATTTTGATTTAGTTGACTGGTGAAGTTGTCCAACTATTCTTGTCCACACACCGACCGCGTGCATGCAGTGTCAATTATTGCAGAACCAAAACACTCTGTCATAAAGATTTCTGCTTCATTGGGTGACTCTTTTGTGTACAACGTACAGGGTTCGCGGCACACGTCTGTGCAGAACCGGGGCGCGCGGCCTAGTAGCTTCTCCTGGAATTCGGTGTCAGACCATAAAACGCATCACCTGCGGGACGTCATCAACGAGTACCCACACTTTATTTATTTATTTGAAGTTACAGGACTGCATATGATGTGTGATTTGAACTATTATTATAAACATATTAATCTTTGCTAATTATTGTGTATTCTCGTGCGGTTATGGACAAATGTTGGACACCCTGGGCACTCTGTCAATTAGGTTTCTTTTAGGTTCTACGTGTTGGGCGGCCGCAGCGCCATTCCCTCCCGATTCCCCCACTGGAGCGGCAGACGTCGCCCCCCACCGCCGTGGGGCCCGTTTAGCGCCGGCAGCACGGAGGAGGGAAAGGAGATGAGAGGGTGGAGCGCAGGCGCCCCGATGTCTCTGCACTTCTGTCAAAAGTTGCAGGAAAATATACGTCTATATGCGCTACGAGCTCTCCATGGGAGCGTGAATTCAGCGCGGCAGGAAACATCGTGACCCCGTTAAGATCCTCACTGATAGCTGACACGGTTAACATGTTGGTGTTCCGGTCACGCAACACGAAGAAGGACAAATAAAAGCAGCAGCACGATTCACTAAAGCAGCCAAACAGACAAACACTTGTTCACTTTTTTTTAGCACTTTAAAAAAGGTTGTTCATGTTTAGCCTTTGTTGAACCTTTTCTACGACGACTCTTCTCTCTCTGACCGTGGTCAGAAAACGTTGGCGGATCTTCCTTTGGGGTTATAAGCTACATGCGTTCTTGAGTTTGCCACTCGGCCGCTGTGGGGTTTTGTGTTGGGCAGGTGCCTGTTTTCTAGAACATTGGCAGGACAGCAATGTTACTGTAACCTAACAGACTTCTTCTTCCTTTCAGATTCTTGTCCATCACATACACAAGAACCTCGGAGAGCAGCTCCAGAGGAAGGTCAGGGCAGATAACAAGTATGTTTCTTTCTCACTACTGTTTTAGGAAACTTGACAAGAACTCCAGTCAGTTATAAAATATTGTCTTTTGTTTTTTTAGCTTCAGAACACCGCACAATGAGGAGATGACGGCAGTAGTGAAAGATGTGGAACCAAATTGGAGTTTCCACCAAGTTAGAAGTAAGCACATGAAGTTGGATTTACACAACTCACCATAAGTTACAGATAATGTGAGAGACTCAATGTCAAGTATTCAGTGTTATTTTCCTTTCAGAGATTTTTTGAATAGGATTGCAATTGTATTAGTGTGAAAGCTCATTTAGTGTTTCCATGTCTTAAGACCAAACACTAAGTTACAATAACGATATAGCATTGACAATGGATAATTATGATAAGCCACTGTGACAGTCTGCATGGCACATTTTGAATATTCCACTTTGGAAACATGTTTGCAATATGTTGACCTCATCTTCTGTACATTTCATATTTCCATCGACTAGGAGCTGGTTATCGAGCTATTGACAGTCTCAAGTGCAAAGAGAGAGAATGGAGATGGAAGCAAGAAGGGGGTCAAAAGGAGGACCAGTCAGCATGATCAGGTGAGTTGTCATATTTGTGACCTTGTTTCATTTACTCAGGTCATGCATGGTCCAGTTGAACTGTGTATGTATGTGTATGTTGTTTCCTCTAATTTAAATAATATTTTCCTTTCCTGTTGGTCCACAGCTCTTCAAAAAGAGGGTCAAAATTGCTGAGAAGATTCTCAATCTAGATGATCTGTCATATATAAAAGGAGCCAACGCAAACTATGTCAGCAACGAGGAAAGTGACGATGACAAACCATCTTATTATCAAGCCTCGCCAAAGTGGCGCTCCACTAGGCTAACCAGGGTGATGCTGAAATGCCAAAAAGCCTTGGATGAAAACTGGAGGAGTGGAATTGAGCCAAAATTACGCATTAGACACTCAGCTGGCTTTACTGAAAGAATCCCACCACCAGTCAAGAGCTGCTATCTGGCAGAAGAGAAAAAAATGATGCATGTTTGTCTGTGGTTTTTGACTTATTTATTTATTTTGTAATAAAATATTTTTGAGTAATACCGGTTTTCTGTCACCTTTTATTTCTTATATTTTTTTAGATGACTGGTATCTTGAAATATCCTGACTTACATCACTAGTGTTTGTTCTCCAGATATGCCTGCTGGCCATATGTTCCAAATCCTAACTTCAGATATGACTAGTATACAGATATCAACAGATATGACTTTGATAGAATCTGGAAATATCCTGACCTCAGATATCAATGGTGTTGGTTCTTCAGATATGCCTGATGGCCATATGTTCCAAATCCTGACTTCAGATATGACTAGTATACAGATATAAACAGATATGACATGGATAGAATCTGGAAATATCCTGACCTCAGATATCAATGGTGTTGGTTCTTCAGATATGCCTGATGGCCATATGTTCCAAATCCTAACTTCAGATATGACTAGTATACGGACATCAGATATCAACAGATATGACATGGATAGAAATTTCCTGACCTTGGATATCACTAGTGATGCATCTCATATCTGGAGAGAATCTCATCTCCAGATTCTATCAGAATAAAAGTGTCCCATACTCGGAGTTGATATGCTCCGGACATGAACTTAGAAACAGTCATGTCCGGAGAGTATCCACCATAGATATCACCAGATATGGGGTATTTCTGAGGATATCCAGACAAATATATCTCCTGATTCTGGGGGCTTTTGCGCAGTGTCAGCCTCAACAAAACATCCGTCAATAAGGCGGTGCCCACCTGAAGACCTCAGTGACCTGCTTTACCCGTGCACCTGCAACAGCTGGGCATTGTTTTCCAGTGTTGAGCGCAAATGTTAGGTAGAATAAAAAATTCTAAGACATAGTTTCATCAGAATTTCACCTCTTGAGTTGTGGACTAGACTGGTAGTGCGGAGTAAGCCTGCACTGATATCCCATCATCCTTTTGTTAACACTCTCTACTGCTAGCTTACACCCTCTCACAATCCCAAGTTAACATTAGCGGTGCAAAATAAATGGCAATCATTATTGAAACTACTCCGTTGTACAATTCTGAGCCAGATTCCAGCTCAGATAAGGAAAACCAAGACAGGGATCTATTTGTCTGGAAGTAGATTCATTGGAATGGAGTGGAGGAGGGATATTTTGGCTTCCCCAGCACATTTTCTATGTCATAAAAGAAACTTTATTGAAAGCAATGGGTCAAAATATGGATTTAAGTGTTTGCTTGACTATGGTTGTCCATTATTTCTTTATTTATTTGTATATGTATTTATTGTTAGCACATGAATGTATTTTCCAACGCCAATACAAAAAACAATCTGTTAAAATGCATACATATATGAAGATTCCCATAACGTGAGCTGAAGGATAGGTCTGCAACCTGCACCTCCACAAGCTGAAGCTTTAGTTTTCGTAGGTTGGTAGAGGTTGGTATCTGACTTTGGACATTTTGGTCTTGAAGACGACCACGCCGCAGATCATTCCCACAGTAGCAAGAAGACATCCGGCAATAAAGACCAGGTTCAGGTTCAGGTTGATCGCTGGAAATAAGGAAGGCCCAATGCTGTTTCAGTTTTGCCCACAGATTCAGAAACCTCTTCTGGACTGCCGTACATACCTGAAGCACTGTTGTCTGAGTGCAGGCGCAAAGGACCCTGGGAAATGAAGTGTGCTCCGCTCTGGACGCCGGCCTCTCTCTTGTGGATGTGATGATGATCGTTGGAACTGGAGGAGTTCATGCATCCCTGAGAGCACCTGGTGTTGGGGTTCCCTGCTTCACACACCATCACTGAGCAGCTGATGTACACCTGAACACAACATCACACTGTGTCACTCTTCCTGTCCTGCTGCGCCCTCTAGTGCACCAGGGACACAAATGTGGTCAAATCCTCCTCAAACGTCTGCCACAGAACCACATTCATTCAAGCTCCTATCCCAGGGTTAAACTTTCAAAAGTCAGGGCGGCGGTTTTACAGAACTTTGTCAAAGAAAAAGGAGAACAGTGGCGGCTACACCGAGACATAAGAACACACACCTGATCATGCAAACCAATGAACTTGAAGGCCTCCACGCTGAACCGGAACTGTTTCTGGTTGGAGGGGGGTTGGATCTGAACAGTTGGATCCACTGTGCACCTTCAGGATGATACAGAGATGTTAGTCTTTTTGTCTGGGAATGGCAGGATACCACACAAAGTACAGTCTAGAAAAAGCTCCTCTTCTTGACTCTGAATGACCCAAGAGGAGAGCCACACATAGCAGAATATGACCTGTAGTTGGAAAATAGATGGATTTTCTCTGTGCTATGTTCTCATGCCTACCCATTGTCAATGATGGTGTAAGTGGGGTGGTAGTTGGGGTTGTCATAGGGTGAGGCTCTGCAGGACTCCACAAACATCTCAGTGTTGTTGAGTGAAGAGGAGGCTTCAATCTCCATGTAGATCTTGCTTCCTAACTCGTACTCCAGAGGGTAGGAGTTTGGGTCAATCATGGCTTGGTACTGGCTGTCTGGGTAGAACTCAAACTGGTAGGTGAAGGTGCCGAAGCCTCTCTCCCACACGGTGACGTTCTTCCTGTGAGCTGTGAAACCCACAGTCATGTTGCTTTTCTTGGCGTACTGGCAGTAGAAGCTGATCTCCATGAGGTGCTTCCTGGTGATCAGCTGACTGGGGTCGTCCACTGTGGTGAACTCATTCTTGAAGAAGAGATTGTCGTCATCTTCCTCGACCTGAGTACCACAGGCGTTGAGGGGGAAGTCGGCGATGACGTGAGAGCTGTTGGAGTGAGTGGTCAGGCTGCAGACAGTGTTGGTGGGGTCACTCAGCTCCAGATGGTCTTCAGAAAGTCCAGTGAGGGAATCTTTGGGGATCTCCACCCTCATGGAGGACTCACCACAGACCACATTGGCTTTGACTGGAGGGAGAAACCATTCATTAAAAAACACCTTCATCTACACAGATCTACAACATTACATACATTTATAGAATAGAGGAAAGATGCATTTTAGCTGCTTTTTTCTTTTAAATAAGCCATTTCTGAGGGGATTCATTTTGAAGAACCATTGCAAAAGTAGTCTACTCAGGTGTGTTACAAGTATACTTAGGCCAAATCTGAACTCATCCCTTACCCCTACGGCTTCTCCCTACCCCTCCAATTGTAGGGGCATTTGGAGGGGTAGGGTTGTTCCAAATGTTTTTTTAAGGGCTAACCCATAACCCTTGTCTAACCTATGGGGTCAAGATAACCATAGACATGTTCTCTCTACCATGACAAAGGTGGATAAAGGTGGAAAGATTTCATGTAATCCATGGACACCAGTGAAGATCACAAATCATTGAAGAAAAAAGGTTCAGAGCACTGTCTAGTGGGTCTAGACGACCCAACTCCTGATCTTAAAGGGCCTAGGATTGCACAAGGGTTAAAAAAAGGCATTGCTCTGCTGCAAGGGTGTTCTGCGCCGCGCTGGGCCATAGAGGAGTAGTTCTTTTCTTCACGTGGATGTGCGCTGATGCACAGAAGTTCCATCTAAATGCAAGTAATGACTTTCTTTCAGCATGACCTTTCTAAAGGTAAAAAACGTTTTCAGCTCTGCACCAACGTAGCTGACCTGCGACTACTGTAGACGTCATCGAGTGGGACTAACGTTTGAATTTGAAGATCCAATTTTTCTATAACTAGGGAGAAACCATAAAGGTAGGGGGAATAATTCGGATTTGGCTTTAGTCTGTACTAAAAGTAAGGCAGTATGCTTTAATAACTGATTTATTAATAACTGATTTATTTGAGTAGTATTAAATAAGTTCAATATTTGGCGCTTTCCCTTTGTGCCATTGTCAGGTTTTCTTTTTATAATAGAAGATTGTAGACTCACTTTGCTCCTTTCCAACGTCCACAAGAACACACCTCATCTCAGTCTGATAGATACCAGACCTAAAAAATATTTATAAGACTTATGCATTCAGGAAAAAATGTGTGTTCATGTAAATAAGAAACTATTTTGAAACAAAAGCAGTGTTTGTACGTATAATGGGAATCTGCTTTAAAGGGTCAATAAATAATTCCAATAAATAATACAATATAGTTTTCTCAAGGTTTTAACAAGTGAAATGTCACTTACTGTGAGACGGCTGTAGCATGAACATGATTATAGGAGGCAGTCTGAAAGCTTCTAATAGCTGACCTGTAAAAAAATGAAGAAAAAGGGATTGTTGATGATTGGTTCTACCTCCAAACTATCCTTTTGCTAAATGAAACAAACTCTAGGCTCACCCAGTTGCTGATTCCACAGCAAAGCAGATTGGGTAATGCTCTCCCAGGTCATCTGCCATGGGTGTCCACCGGATGACAAACTCATTGTGTGTGCTCCTGTGCATGCTAATGTTTGAAGGTCCACTCATGATGAGGTCTTGCATTCTGCATGAAAACCAAAGAGAGGATGATTGATGGCATCCTGCAGCCACCAGGCTTCTCTAAGCTCCACCTGACTTACACTGAATGTGTTGCTTCTGCTTTGACTTTAATCTCCACCTCTTTGTTGACCTCTGCCTTAATGCGTGCTCCATCTTCAGGGGTTGGATGCACAAACGTTGGCAGGTAGACTCCTTCTTCACAGGAAGGGACCGCTGGATCCACTGCAGTGAGGAAGGAGAGACGAGAACGTTTTAAATTTCAAGTAGCGCTTGATAAAATCAACAATGCTTCTTGGAGTTCACTGATAAAAAAAAAAAGAAAAGTATTCATCTGAACTAAATGTAATCTGACTCTGTTAAATCCTAAAAGAACCAGTGGAAAATGTAAATATTAGAATTAAGATAACACTGTCTCTTTGTTCTTCTTCTTAGCTCGTGATGTCATACTATCGGAACAGAAAACCTTTGGTGTGGTCTTGCACAACATGTAAAAGTTTATCTTTCTTTGTGTTTGTTATATGTGTTTGTTAAAAGAGTAGCAAGGTAAAAAGCATTGCTGGATCAAAAGATGGTGGTTTTTATTACTTGAATTAAAAATCTAGAAAATCTGACAACAAACACAAATATCCTTACCAAGTAAAGAGAACTGGAGGGGCAATTTACTGAGAGGGGGAGTGTTGGTGTACGGAGGAGTTCCTGCGGTAGTTGTGCTTTGTCTTGTAGTGGATCTTGTAGTTTGTGTTGTTGTTGTTGTTGGTGATGTTGTTTTTGGTGTTGTTGTTGTCGTTGGTGATGTTGTTGTTGGTCTCGTTGTTGTCGGTCTCGTTGTTGTCGTTGGTGATGTTGTTGTTTGTGTTGTTGGTCTTGTTGTTGTTTGTGTTGTTGTTTGTGTTGTTGTTGGTGGTGTGGTTGATGTTGGCCACATCCAACGGCTTGCTGCTGATGTTGGGGATTGCAGTAGTGTGATTGGCTCAGATTGGTTTTGAAGGGATGGTGTAGAACTCTCCACCCACACACTCCTCTTCCTTCTAGCCAGCAGTGGATGCTTGTGGGCCTTTGATCCGTCTGAGTAAAACAGATCAATATGCTGTCGGGAATAATCTTCTACCACCATCTCAAAGCCATAGACTCTGGGGTCGGCACTGCCCTGCTGATAGTGCAACGTGCAGGAATCCTGAAGGGGGAAAAGTCCACACAACTGAAGTTGATAAAAGCACGACTTCTTCTGTTGTGATATTCTTGTACAAAACTGTTTTTGACCCAACCTCATCAAGGTGAAAGCCTGATGGTTGATCACATCTGTCGCACTCTCTGTCATTGTAGTTTCCATACCGACAGCGGACTCTGTCACCGTCAGGATCAAAGGCCATCGGCTTGTATGACCGCGGGCAGTTTTCAGGAACTCTTGAATGGACACAAAGAAGGATTAGTAGTTCACACAATCGTCAACAAAACTGGGTTAAATCAAGGAATATAGTTACAAATGACCACATATGTTACTGACTACATAGCAGATATGAATCAAATGACTTTCAATTAAGGAATCTTTGTCATCAACTTGTTTGAAAAGTGCTGCTTTCTAAAATACCTTATTAACAATTAACTGGTATTATGATTTGGTCAGTAGAGAATGACCTTACACAGGATTTAGCAGACACTTCTACCAAAACACTCATTGAAGACATTTGGAATTCTGGTGTTTTGCCTAAGGAGACAGATGCATTGTGGGATCTGAAGCCATGAACCATGTGACAGACAGCCTGTTTGTCCCAGTCTGCCACAGCCACACAGAAATGAACCTGCCAGCAAGTTCATTGTGTTTTTAAATGAAAAAGAGGGAAAAGGAAAAAACAAAACTGAAGTTTACCTCATGAAGGGCAGAACGCCAGTGTCTGGTGAATTGTTTGGTTTTCCGGTGTCAGATCTTCTTCCCAGATCCACCAGAGTATTCAGTCTCCAGTTATTGACACCGTTTCGTGTTGCAACCCAGCAACAACTCTGATCGCTGGGAGAAAGACAATCTGAACTTTAAGTTCAATTAAAGCAGCAAATCTGCTGGAGATGAGAATTCATTGAAAACATGCTTACCTCAGTTCAAATGGTTTGTCACTCCCAACAGTTCTTGTTTCCACTGTTTCCGTTTCACACCATTGGCTGTTGTAGATGGGAGCATTGCTACTGCTGTCAATCACAGTTTTCTGCCCTTCGTTGGTGGAGCCACAGTTCCCTCTGGAGCAGGACCAGTAGTGACTGTACTGACATCCATCATAGGTGGCCTTGTTACGAAAGGAAACCTATGGAAGAAGAGTTAGCAACATGAAGGAACTCTTTAACTGCAGCAGGAGAGATGTACTTCACTTCTGTTTCTGAGTTTCTGGTTTAATAAAATATAAAAGAAAACACAAAAGTAAAACAATAGAACTAACAAAAGTTAAAAGAAAACATTTCAAAGGCTACATACTCAAATAAAGAACAAAATATTTGTATGTTGATCATTTAGGACTTTACTGAATCAAAAGTTATCTTTTGTTGCTCTGCATCTTAAAAACAAAAACGTTTAAAAAAACATACTAATAATAATTTCTACCTTTTCTGTCCATATTGAAGATTAAATTAAATTAGATATCAACAGTAAAATATGAACTGCCTTCATAAAATCATCTTCTAATACACGTGTCAAACTGGAGGCCCGGGGGCAAAATGTGGCCGCCATGTTAATTTATGTCGCCCGCAGGGAGCATAAGAGTTTTTAATTTCTTAAAATAAAATGTTTCTTTAGTTGATTACATATTATTTATGTTTAGCTGCTGTTGTAATTATTCATTTTTTGCAGGTCTTATGTGAGTTTGCTGACAATTGTTGTCATCAAACCATCAGTTGGATGCAAGGCTGTGTGCTGCCTTTTTTGTAAAATGTTACAAAACGTTACATTGTAAAAATGAAAAATATAATACATGATCTATGCAGCTCAGTTTTATGTTATTTCTCTTTATTCACTTGAACAGTCTGATCCTTCATTAATGGAGTTATGTGGGTTTTAATAAGCGGTTAAAATTTAAAAGGATTTACGGTAGAGTAACAAGCAAACATATGTTTTCTGTGCAACTTCAATTGCCATTTTAAACAGTTATAATAAATAAATAATGTATTTTTTAACGTCAAGGAGTACTTACATTTTCTTTTCATTATATTTAGCTATATGTATAAGTTATATTTGGCCCTTTGAAGACAGCCACTATGCTGATGTGGCCCCCAGTGAAAATGAGTTTGACACCCCTGTTCCAATAGATCATTCAGAGAACTTGTTTCACCTGAACGATGTGAATTAAGACGTAGAAATATTATTGTTGGGATAAACTTTCCATTTTTCTTTCTTTCACGGTTGACGGAAATTGAAATATTTAAACCACTAGAAAGAATCAAAGCACATAAAGGTAATTAAAAAGACTGTAATAGGAGTAATCCATAACATGAATCTATTGCTGCAAGCA